>BQKN01062821.1:57150-119677 GCA_022839385.1 Asparagus kiusianus | reverse complement strand
TAGAGTTTGTGGTTTTAGTTCGAGTTATTGTTCGTGTTGCCCGAGAAAGCTTCCGCCGCGCACAACAGAAAGTGCTTAAAAACTTGCAAGCGCAATAAAAAATGTGAATACATGAGCTACGTCAATTCACATTTACCGAACGAGCTTTCTGCGATTTACTGACATATAATAAACAAATTGCCACCCACGTGCAGTTTGCAAAACACTAATCATAATTTCAGAAAGTTCTCACGGTTACAGAAAGATTACGTAGCGAGATTTGAGAGTCACACCCACAAAAGACGTCTGATGATTGTCTACGTTTCCAGCAGCTTATAGCCTCAAACTTTCTAGCGTTCAGACTATCTTTAAATTAAGAAAAGGAAACAAAACAAAACAAAAATCTTTTCTGGCCAGAATGAGTCATAGGGAACATTTTGTCATTTGGTCAGATTGGGGGTAACGTGGTCAGCCGATTACCACGCTCACTTTGAAGCCTACACAATTAATCTTAGACTAATGAAACTTCCTCCGAACGTAACATAGCTCCAAAGCATTGACTTTCATTCTTAACAGAATATAGCCGATTGAAGATAATTTAACTACCCATCAATTGTAGGATTTGAAGTGACAGTGCCCACGCTTAAAGAGACAAGAATTACTGTCCAGAACCAGCGCCAGGCAAAATGATTAAAAAAGAAAAGAAACGAAGAAGATACCTTAGGGATAAGTTCACCATCCATTAATATATACAGTTTGAAGTTACATTAGCGGAGCTGTGAGGGACGATAAACATTCAGAGAGTGACCTATCCACGGTTTAGCCTTGCTCTTTGTATGGAGTCCAGATCAATTTGCTTACATCGACTTCTAAACCCCCGCGGCCTGCAGCCTTTAGGTGTCGATCGAGAACCTTGGGGTCTGCGCATATGACGTGCTGCCCTTTCCTGTACTGTATCAATTCTAGGCTCTGAAGAGTGTTCAATATGTCGTCGGCTTTTATCGCGGTCATATCGCTAAGTTCCTGTAAAAAGAAATTCACAAGCCATAAAGTACAACCTGATGATGGTCATGATCATTGACAAATATGTTAATTTAGTTTTTACCGAGACAACCGAGCAGTCTAGGATAAATATCATTGGATCATATTAGGTTCTTCCAAATATATGCCTAAAGTCTATTTCTCTAGAGCATTCTGACAATTTTCTACCAATTGTAAGTCAACCTCACTTAGTTAACTACAACTTACAATTTTAAATAAATTCATGTTATTCACTGCTTAATTAAACAGAATTATAAAGATACTAGCAAAACCACAGTTTTAAGTAAGCTGATGTTTTACCTTGATGGAGATGTTGCTCTTGTGTTTCTTTAGTATTTCTAGAAGAACTCGAGTCCAATATCCTCTGTAGCTCAACAGCCCAAGATCCGAAAGTGGTCTCTCAGGTGTTCCAACTTTGCCCTCCTTCTTAGAAAGTTCATAGGCTGTTAACAGATTATATCATTGAGTTATGTTCCATATGCTGAAAATTTATCAAAAATGCCATTTTAACATAAGGTTGTTATTATTGAAGTTTTTATTAGCAAATATCAAATCGGCCACATCTCGGCACACACTTTCCCGATATACGTCAAAAACACGAGACAAGTTGGTAGGCTGACAAAAGCTCACATATCGCCTCAAAAATCCCCGATAACATGTTACATGCACATTAATCAAACATGGTACACAAGAAAAGACTTTTATTTGATGCAGGTTCTGAGGAATAATAGATTCTTCTAAATCCTGTGACAACATTATTGGGACCACAACACTACTCTTTTTTATCTTTACTCATTTTCCTCCATTAGATAAATACTTATGCAAGTTGTGGGGAATACAATGTCCTTCTGAAGGTCTGTAGTATTTATTGCCCTTCTACCGAAGATGTTCTGTAAATCTTTTATCCACCAGAATATACTTGCTCATAAAAAGGATATAGAAACAGAGCTACACAAAACCAAGAGCTGCATGAAGAAATACATGAAAGTTATAAAAAAAATTATTCGAGAAAAACATTAGTTATCATAATCAACTTTTAATTGTAAAAAAAATCAATCAGGCATCTCATAGAAAAATTATACATACTGCAGAAATAGAAAACATAACCTAGATGTATCAAAACACTGCTATACGCCATAAGCAGGAAATCCAAAGTGTCAACCTCAGGTAAACATAGGGTATTGAACTTACAAAATGCAATTAGAAACTTCCCATATCCTTTTCGCTGGTATGGAGGAAGGGTGAGAATGCAAGCCAAATTATAAGATTCCTCTGAATGTTTTTCCTACATTATGGAAAATAACACCGAAGGAATCAGAACAAAAAAAATTCACTTATACTTCTTTTCAAATTAGGAAATACGTAACCATGGGAATCAGTAAAGTCCCCTCAGAACTCCTATAGATGAGTTCTATCCACTTCTTACAGTTAATTCGAGAAAGGAATATTCTTTTTAATCTTCATAAGCACATGCTTTTGATTAGTGGTTTTGATTTTAGCTTTATTAGAGACAGATTTCAATTTAAGTTAATAATGAGGCTGACAATTCCTAGATGAAATTTATAGATTATTTTGAGGGTTAACTTTGTTATGGAGGGCTGAGATTGTATTCGTAGTTACTTCTCTCTTTTTCTTTTTCCCTTTTTCAGCTCAGTTTCTTATTTAAAAGAAACTGCAAAACTTAACATAAACATCTTAATTAGATATGGAATTTCAGTTAAGCTAAACTAAGATTTAGGACCATCAAAGACTATAAAACATTATTAATTCTAGCCAAAGAATTAGACTTCCATTGGTTGATGAAATTTATAGAGCAAAGGTGATTGATTTTGTTATAAAGTGCTGATTCTCAGTGTATCATCTCTTTTCCCTTTTTATTGCTCTGAATTCTCCTTCAAGAGAATCCTGCAATAGCTTAACATACAAGTGTCACATCATATAAATGTATACTTGTACATACCTGCCTACATGTAATCCACAGAAAATTTTTAAATGACCCATGCAAATACTTGGAAGGATCTGAAACCAAATTAGATATCCTATAAAACCAACTCCCTTGGCACCACATACAGCTCAAAGAATCCTACCCTTCTTCTCATACAAATACTGATATACTCTTAGGAGAAAAATTCTGAAGCCTTCAAGAAAAATAGTGCGATTGATTACAAAACTCACTTCAAGGACGTACCAGTTTGGAGGGAAGATACTGCAACTGTAAAAATATCTAACAATACACCTCATGTAGTTGGTCCTTAGGGGCAAACAATGAAACGTCTTTGCTCAACATGATGAATTGATGATACATAACCTGAACCTAAGCAGTGTCGCATAAGCAATAAAATAAGAGTTAACCAACATGATTGAGCGCTATCAACAGAAAGAAAATGGTCACATGATTGGACATCACAAGTTCCCTTGAATGAGTTTAGAAATAAGGCGAAGGATATTCCTCCTCCAACTAATGGACAGATAGATTGTCAAGTAACAAAGATTGGCTATACCACGTAACAGAATCCAGACTAGTCCTGGATCAGTTTTGAAATATAATATTCCAATCTTTATAGAGAAAATAAATATTTCTCGTAGCTTGGCTATACCATGAGAACAGAGCCTAGACTCATCCTGGATCAATGTCAAAGTATATTATTTCAATATTTACAGAAAAATAAATACTTCACATAGACGAGCATCTCTTGGCATACATAATACATGCAAATAAAAAAATAATTCAAATCATTACCTTAGAGAAATATCCAACCATGTGGCACCCTCGATCATCACATTCACAAAGAATGTAAAACAAAAATAAATCAACGTCGTAGTAGAGTGTCTTGTGATCGAGAAAGAGTTTAGCCAAGTAGCAGAGATTTTGTGCATAAACCTTGTTCTTCTTGCCATCAACCTGTCATAAAATGCTCTTTACAGATAAGACGGAAAAGATACTCAGGGAAAGACTTACGATGAGGCGAGTCCAATGAGAAAGAAAAATAACTAAAAATAAGAAAGAAATAAACCAAAACATCTTTGGCTTGCTATGAAAGACAACAAAAAGGAACACAACTATAAGATCGGAATTTATTACATTATCATAAAGTCATCTATTCTTAAAAGCGAGAATCACCTTCTACAGGCTGAAATTGGTCTCTTAACAACTTTGGGCAAGGAAAATTTCTATTACACATACACCATCGCTGTACTCTGCTTGGACTTGAAGTCCAAGTACAAACGGACTCCTGCACAAGCCTCTAATACAGTACCACCTAAAGCAGGGTTCATTTACTTATTTCTTTCGCACACAATTTTGACGAAAATTAATGGCTTTACATTGATGGCTCTGTAATAATCTGTTCTCTGAATATTACTTTCACATCTGATATCTTTTAAGGTTAGAATTCATAACTTTTCCATGCAAGTAAAACAATGTTCAGCCACCAATGAAGATGTGAACTTTTTGATAAGAATATAAATCTATGGAAGCTGACGAGTAAACTATGGTTACAAAAATTTCAACTATCTTTAGAAGTTTAAAAGTGATTATTATTGAGAATACACATTTTAAAAGTTTAAAACAGATTATTATTGAGAATACACATTTTAATATGCAAATTGTCTTGAAAAAAAACTTAATCTAAGACTTAAGTAAGTAATCATAAAACAGACGATATTAATAGTCGAATAAATTTTGTGAAAGGCCACATGTAAACTCACAATTAAAAACACAGAAACAAGAAAGCCAATTCATATGAAAGAGCATGATTCTCGAGCCCAAAAGAACATGACGGAAGGAAATTGGACAAACAAGAGGCTTACCTCAAACATAGAAAGAGTACCACTGCGGTAGATCTCATCCCCTGGAGGATGCTTGAGGTCACACTTCCTCTGCACAAGGAGACGTGAATTACATAATCAATTTATGAGAGATGCACATACTGAAATAACATAAGTTATAATGAAATAACGTGTTATTATTGAAATAATGTATTTGTAATAACATAAAGTTCCGACGTGTTTTGAATTATTTTATATATTACATAACAGTTAAGGTTTGTTAAGTTACATAAAGCGAAATAACGGGTTATCTAATGTGTTTTTTTAACACTGTTTTTTTAACATTGCCTATGAATCCTAATGTTCACATGAACACAATATTATACATGATTTCATTATATTGTCTGAAGAAACTAAAGAGCTCTGAATGCTTGCATGCGCGTTTGTATAAATATGCATATGTGTACATCGTTTCGACGAGACAACACATATACACACATGCACTATGTATATTTGTCTGTTCTCATCAAAATTATTTGTATATGTGAATATATATGCAATAAAGCTAATAAACTTAAGTGGATTGAAGGCTTTAGTTCACCAACTTTTTAATCCTTTGGATTTGCTTTGAAATCTGTGTTAGATACATATCAAAAAGATGAGCACCTTAATGTATATCACACACTGGAAGTGGTGAACCACCAACAAGAAATAGTCTGCAAGTTTGAGTACATAAAAGGAATTATATCTTAGGGAGCTCACCATATGCCTCTGAAGTTGTTCTTTGCGCTTCATAAAGTTGAGGCAGAACTCACAGAAGAATAACTTCAATGAATCATTGTACTCCGCTGGGAAAGGGGAAAAATACCAGGTATCGATCTCATATCTACCAAGTTCTATTTTTGCTATGTTCTTCACTTTAGTGAACTCCTCATGTTCTCGCAAACTGGCAGCATCAAGCTCTTCATGGCCCTGTGAGTAGAAAAATAAAATGTAGACCTTAAAATAACCTAACCCTAAATTAAATTAAGTCAACTCCTATCAAATGTAAAATAGTAAAGATGGAACTAGAATAAAATAAATATTGTGGTATATGATGGCTGTTGCTTTTGCTTTTGCTTTTGCTTTTCTTTGTTTTCCCCATGAGCACACATTATGTACAGTTCCATCTAGCAAGGTTAATATGTATTCCTCTCGAGTGCCTCTAACTCTTAATACTGGAAGCTAAACATATTTTTTTCTTTTCTATGATAAGATAAGATGCTTGATAGATTATGGACATCTTCTTACAAATATAGCTATTTCAGAAAGCTATGATCAATGAATAGAAGTACACAAGAAGCTATGTAGAAATGGTACAGATCAATGATTAGCCAGTTATTTAGTCAGTGGGAGTGTGGTCCGCACTTATCAGATTAATAGACATAAAGAAATAAATACACACATTAATTGGCAATCGTTTAAGATATATACTAGAGAAGACAGAAGCAGTCACTATCACAGTATTCATGTTATTTAGTCCTTTCTTACGATTTTCAAGAAATGCTCAGTCAGTAGCAATTGTTCCGTCTTTAACAAAGTATATTCTAGTTCTAGCTTCTTAGGCTTCTGCACTTTATAAGCCCATATGCCCCTGATGATTACGACTTTCAAACTTCCGATTGTTAGTGAACTCATCTATACAGCTTGCAGCATGGTTTGCATAAGTAAACTTACTCCCACTAAAAAGAGAGGTGAAAAAAAAAGCATTTCACTCTGACGCACCTTGTTATACTAATTCTGCATTTCTAGCTTCTTAGCCTCTTATCATTTTTAAGACACACAGTCTCTGATGATAAAAAGTCTCAACTTTCAGAATTTCAGGTTGCTTCTTGCTTCTCCACACAACTTGTGTGTGGTTTGAATGAGTAAAGGTACTCTCAGAAATAAGAGAAAAAGCTTACCTGACTATATTGTGCACCTTGTTACACTGATCCTGTAGCTTACTCCTAAGGTTAAATGTTGATTATCATGTCTAACAATAAAAAGTGTACCATCACAGACATGATCAATAATCCTATTAAGAAGAATACACGGAGTTAGCAAAACACTAAAATAGATAGCAAATGTGTGTGTTCTGATGCATCCCATGATTTCTTCTCAATTTAATTGAAGAGCATGTTAACATAATAAGAAAGAATTTATAAATTAGACGAATCAAATTTATTTCAAGATTTATCTGCAGAAAATGGAATCCTTCCAGATCTTATTATCTCTGCAAGCTGCAAATGAGGTTTTACTCCACGCTTCACATTGCAACCTCAATCATGTCAGACTTTACTAGTTATTTATGTTGCAATGGTTCTTCTATCATGATGAATTCGTACCCATATGCGACATGTCCGGTAACCGTACCCGACACTTCATAGACACTCCTTAGACATATGCATATATTTATTCAAAATGTGTACTCAATTATATAATACATATTATAGTTTAATCGACTTGTCATACACTCTTGGACATATATCCTACACTTCACACCCACTTTTGAAACTTATTGGACTAGGGTCGGGTTCGTTTCAGCCCACATTCAGTTGAAAAATATGAAGGGTTTTTTTAGCATGTAGCTCATAACTATGATTCAGCCATGTAGTCATGTCCCTGTATCCTACCTTCTACAAATTTTATGTGTTCCGTACCCGCACCCGTTACCCGTACATGTATCCATGCAACTTAGCTAACTATTTACTTCTTGAAAACATAAGGAAAATGAAAAAAGAAATATTTGTAAGTCATCTTAAACAAAAATTTTACATAGAAAGGTATCTTGAGCATACCATTTTAAGTGCACAAAAGAATGACCAAAATCAAAGGTAAAAGAAAGAATACCTCCACATGCGTTTCATCAATTTTCCGTTTCTGATGACGCGTCATTTTCAAGCTTGTTGCCTGAAAAGATAAACAGAAATCTTCTTACTCTGGAAGATTCAACAAGAACATATACTATCAAACGGCCAAATAAGCTGATGGAATATGAAAACCCCTACACAAGTGTCATTGTTGAACACAGAAGTAGTACCTAGATAAATCATGCGAACATATCTATGAAGACTACTCAGGGAGAGAACTCTTCAGAGTAACCATCAATTACTACTGGAAAGATGCAAGAGAAGGAAAAAAATCATATATTTACTGCACTACAATATCAAACAGAGCTGTAATAACCTCAGGACGTGCAATGATGTGTACTAGAAACTAAGTTAGTCTAATTCAGTACCTTATCCTCCATTTTTTCATCAGCATCTGTTTCCACTGTATCAAGGTCCAGTTGTTCAAGCTTAACCCACTCATCAAGCCTCCTATTAACTAAAACACAGAAATTTTAGTAGGCAAAAGCACTGCATAACAAAGAGAGGTGAATAAAAATGCTAATGACTACATATAATAATCCACAAAAAAGAAAATGACAAGCAACCATGAAAACCTATATGCTATGAGGGCCTAACGCAATTATTCTGCTGATATTATGTACAACAAAAGCAAAAGAAGAAAAAAATATTAGGTCAAACTAAAGCAATATACTTCAGAACACTTGAAAGTGCTCAAGAGCTATGCCAACTGCTAATCAACCGATGGTAATGGAACACATCAGAAAAAGGTCTCAAAGTAAATGGTCAAATAGACACTATCAGCAGTTGAACTTGTAAGGCGGGTTCTGCATAAACATCTAGTTTGCATGGATACCAAACACAACAATATGATATGATAGGATATTAGAGCACCACAAAAATCTTGAACGGATGGTACAGGTTAACAATATGTGTGTTTACCAATGAATTTTACAGGTAAAAAATGTGTATAGATACAAATGTACAGATAACAGCATCATCCAGAATATCAAATGTGTGTTTACCAATGAATTTTACACTGAGTTTGGATAGAGTTTTTCAGGAGGGGAGGGTGAGCGAGGGGTAGGTTTACAATACTAACCCTTCTAACATTATGTTTGTTTACACTATTTAGTTAGCAAGGGGAGGGGAGGGATGAAAATTAGAAAATCCAGCCACTTTCTCAACCCTCTACAAGTGGTCATATTGGGAGAGGAGGGGAGAGCTTTCAAGTGAAATTTTCTTGAAATTCCAATATTGCTCTTTATGAGAAAATCAAAAGGCGTTCTTTCTTATTTTATTAAAAGAGCATACTGGTTAAGTAGCTCCCTTCCTTCCCATCCTCTACTCTAAACAAACAATTATTATAGTGTACCCTCCCATCCCTCATTGTCTATCCAAACACAAATGAATACATTCCACCCTTTTTCTTTCCACTCATTATAGTGTACCCTCCCATCCCCCGTTGTCTATCCAAACACAAATGAATACGTTCCACCCTTTTTCTTTCCACTCCCTCCTCTTGGATATAAGTCAATCACTCCCCTCCCCTCCTTTGTATCCAAACAGACAAGAAGATTATCATATGGCATGGCAATGCGCATGGACCGTGCCACGATTTAGAAGACCCCCGACCTAATTTATTTAAGATCATAAATTAAGTATCCAGTCCCTGTGAAGGCTTATGATTCATCCCTATCAATTATGGAGCAAACGGATGTACTAAATTAGCCCAACGTTTTACAGAAATATTTCAACTCAGTTGCCGCTAAGACACTAAAGATGTATATACTAGCCATTGAATTAATCAGACATGCAAATTACTTTTTTTTAAACTACATAATTAATCAATACCAAACTTCAACAGGAACATTCTTAATTGTTCTCATTAACTTCAAAATATACAAAAACGCTTTACAGAGACTGACTAAGAAAGTTGTTTTTGGCATTTGGCAGGTTGGAAAAAAGAATTGTCCACTCATCCAAACTCTGTCATCTAGCCAACTAAACAATTAAGAAATGTACCACGTTCATGTCAAGGGAATTTCTCAAGTAATGCACCACACAGGGCTGTCCAAAAAGTCCGGTGTCCGGCCCGGGTTTTGCCCGGACACCCGGGCAAAACCGGGGTCCGGGCCTGGGTCCGGGTCGATCCGGTCCGGACCCGGCGCGGGCCCGGAACAGTTATGGCTCCGGCCAACAGTCGGGTCGGGCGGCCCGGGCCCGGACCCGGCAACAACGGTCACCCTAGGGTAGGGTGACCGTTGTCCAAAAAGATCGGGCCGGGCCGGGCCAGCCCGGCCCGGCCCGGCCCGGCGCCAACGGTCACAAATTGTGACCGTTGGCCGTTTTGGCCGGGCAGGGTAGGGCCGGGCCGGGCCAGCCCGGTCCGACCAAACGGCCATATTTGGTCATTTGTCTGTTTTGCCCCTTAAAACGGTCAAAAAACGGCTAGAATATGAGGATTTTTTGGTTATTTGCCTAGGGGGCTGCCTCTATAAATAGAGGGGGGTTTCACTTCATTTTCTCACAACAAAACTCATCTACTTCTCTCTAATACTCTCTTATACTCTCTTATACTATCTTATAATCTCTTATATTTTCTAATACTTTCATCAAATGGCTTCTGGATCTGATTATGAAGAGCAAAACCTATCTCCTACCGATCCAGAGATGAGTCCTTCTACAGACTACAACAACTCCTACCGGTGTTAATCCTGAATCTGGTGGCGACGAATCTACTGCACCAATAGCTCCTAAAAGACCGAGATCCGATATGTGAAATTTTTTTGAGAAGATAGACGTCACCAAGGATGAACACGGTAGGATCATCTCCCAGAAGGCAAAATGTGCGTTGTGCGGCCAGGTTTTCCAAGCTCATCATAAGAGCGGCACCAACCATCTCAAACGCCATATAGAAAAACACAACAAATGCCAAAATCTACAAAGTGATATCCGACAGTCTATGCTTTCCCAATCCTCCTCTTCAGGTACCCTCGGTACTTGGAATTATGACGCTGCCCGAGCTAGGAAATGCGTAATCAGGTTTATTGTTCTTAACAACCTTCCTTTTAAATTAGTAGAAGATGATGAATTTGAAGATTTGTTTAGAGATGATTTTTATCCTGCATTTACAAAATTTTCTCGTCAAACCTGTCAACGTGATATTTTAAAATATTATCAGGAACAAGAAAAAATAATTTCTTATTTTAAAATTTTAAACTGTAAATTTTTTTTTAACTTCTGATATTTGGACATCTAGAGTGCAAACTGGTTATTTATGTATGACAGCACACTGGATTGATGAAAAATAGAAAATGTTTAAAAGAGTTATTTCTTTTATTGCAGTTGAAGAATCACACACTGGTATTAATATTGCAAATTTAATTGTTGAAAAACTTATGAAACTAGAAATTGATCAAAGAATATTTACTATTTCACTAGATAATACAAGTAATAACAATGTAGCTGTTGATTTTATTAAAACAACTCTGTTATTGTCATGTCATGGTGAACTTTTTCACGTTAGATGTATCTGTCATATTTTAAATTTAATTGTTCAAAGTACATTTTCTGAAATTAAACCCATGATAAAAAAGGTTAGAACAGTTGCTAATATGCATAATGCTTCTGAAATGAGAATTAAAAGATGAAAACAATGTTGTAAAAAAAATTATAAGCCTAGACTAATTCCAAAAGATATTGACCATAAATGAAATTCCACCTATGCAATGTTAACTGTAGCAATAAAATATAAAGAAATTATAACTGATTTTATAAATTTTTATGCTTCTAGTTCTAGTTCTGGTAGCACTTATGGAATAACTAAAGATGAATGGATAATTATATGTAAATTAGATGAGATGTTACAAGTTTTTTATGATGCTACTATGTTATTATCTGGATGTTATTATCCAATTATTATTTTAGTTGCTTTACAAATTTTAAATATTCAAAATTTTTTACCAAATATCGTATGGATGATATTTTTGGAAATATAATTTTTCAAATGGAGAGTAAATTTAATAAGTATTTTAGGCCTATTCCTCATATTTTTGGTTTGGAGGTTCTTATTGATCCATGTTTGAAGGATATTGGCCTTCGAAGTTTATTACAGTCATTGTATGATGGACAGATTATAGACTTAGATGATGGTTCCACCCTTACTGCTACTTCTCATCATTTATCTATTAGAAATTATTTTCAAACATTATATGATGAGTATGCAGCTAGACATGGTATAACTGCACAACAGTCTACAGTTTCGGCACCTTCAGCTTCGAGCACAGGTCGAGGTAAAAATGTAAGTTTTGATAGGTATGCAATGGTAGCTGAACTAACTGGTGGATCTGGAATTGGATCAAGATTAGAGGTTTCTGAATTAGATGAATATTTTTCTGCTTTCTTAGTTAAATGTTAAGGAAATGCTTTAGATATTTTACAATGGTGAAAAGTATATGGATTAGTTTCATATCCTATACTTTCTACCTTAGTTTGTGACTTACTATCAGTGCAGGTTTCGACGGTAGCTTCGGAATCCGCTTCGACACAGCAGGACGTTTGATCGACGATCACAGGACATGCTTAGATCCATATACTGTACAAACGGTGATGTGCTTACAAGATTGGTGGAGGTATAAGAAGCGAACACAAGGCATCGATCGGATTGCTATACTTGAAGATAAATTTGAAGAGTTGAGACTAGCAGATAGATATAAAGATTAGATAATATTCATCAAATTATAATTTTTATTTCTTAGCTTTAAGTTTGAAATAAATTATTTCGGAAAAAATTACAAATGATAGTGATATGGGTGAGTAGGTACCAACCTAGTTGGGATGTACTCATCTATTGTGATGCGACGAATTTCGAAATAAATTTATACTTGTAAAGGATTTACTGATTATTAATAAAGGAGTTATTTTTATCATCTTTTATTTTTATAATTTTTTTACTTGTAATTTATGTCATTTCAAGTTATTAAAAAAATTTATGTTATTTTCTGTAATTTTTATGTATATGATTTATGGTTTTTTTAAAATTTAAAAAAATGAAAAATGGGAAAAAAACCGGGCCAGCCCGGTGTCCGGCCCGCTCAGGCCCGGGCCCGGTTTTTTTAATGAAAAATATCTGTATTATGATTCAGTGTTGAAATAAATTAATGAAATTTGGTCCCATCCGATATGATATCGTATCTAGACAATCTTATTTTTTTGGACATGAAGAAATAAAGAAGCCATTGCAATCGCCGGAAATACTAGGCCCACTAAAGGGACAAAAATAGAGGGTAAGTTAAGATCTGTCATAGAAGGCCCGGGCCGGCCTGGATGGACACCCCTAGCACCACACAACTAAACAACAAAAATGTGACTTGTCTACAACTCTCGACTTCTCAAAGGTTCACACAACACTGATAGACTAAAACTTTTCACTTCACTCGTAACAATTATGATCATATGCGCTTCTAGGGTCCGAAATTCGAACAAATTCCATCCCCACAAAACACCAAAATCCAAACAATTCATGTAAAAATTCCCAAATTTTCTTCATATATGCTCCCAATCTGCCGTTTTACTGACATATTAGACAATTAACTCTAAAAAATAAAATTTCGTCCAAAATCATATCTTTCCGCATCCAAACACCAAAAAATACACAAATTCCAAAAGCGATCGCATAAAAAAACCCTAACTAACAACAAAACAGAACGAGATGTCAAAATTCACTCACATTCAGTGTAATGAACGTAATACTCATAATCGTTGGCTCCTTCAGACGAAACTTTGCGTCGCTCGATGACTTTAACGGGGTGAAGCTTCTGATCTCGCCACCGACACATCACTCGAGTCCCGACCTCCAGCGGTAAGGTCACCGCCTTCCTATTCTTCGCCCTCCGATCTCCGCCTCCGTTCTGCTCCGCCGATCCGTTGCAGGCGGCGCCGCCGTTGGCCACCGCCTTCGGGGGTTCAATCGATCCCATTTTGGATCTTGAGGCGGTGAGGTTACCGGTTGAGATCCGAACACGGGGGTTTGGTGTTATAGCGGTCGCCGGTGTGTGGAATGTTCCGTTTAGGCAAATGGACCGGGTTGACGGGGCATAGGAATGGGCCGGGTATACAATAAACAGCCCGCCTGCGTCTAAAGTTATACCCGAAGATTGTCCTTTCCCTTTGGCTTTTTTGCAGATTTATCCTCTAAATTTGCATGTTTGCTAATTTACTCCTAATTCTTCTATGCTAGATTTTTATGTCTATTTCATTTATCATCGATGAAGCTTATTAATTTGAAACGTAATAGTGTCAATTGTGAGAACGTAGAGATAAAATTAGCAAACACCCAGATTTATAGAGGATAAATATAC
This sequence comes from Asparagus kiusianus, assembly GCA_022839385.1. Lineage (NCBI taxonomy): Eukaryota > Viridiplantae > Streptophyta > Magnoliopsida > Asparagales > Asparagaceae > Asparagus > Asparagus kiusianus. The sequence continues at coordinate 105,657 of BQKN01062821.1, read as the reverse complement.
TAGTATGATAGATTTTATTCACAAAAATAGAGTAGATACTAAATAAAAATAGAGAGTTGTAATAACTTCCTATATGGAAAGGGAGATCACTTTTCTTATAGGATATTTATTCTTGTGAACTGGGCTTAACCGCTACTCCAACAAGGATTTGGGCCAACTCTAATTGGGGGTATTCAATTCTTGCAATTATTATCATAAATCTCAATTTCAAAGAATAAAATATCATCACATATGATTTCAACAACCAAGCTATTAATTTTCCAAATACTCCTATAATTTTATTTATGATAAAAATCAAATCTTTCTTTAAAATCAGCTTAAAAATCGGAAAACAAATCTTAAGTTAAATTCTCCAATTAGAGGGTTTGCGAGTAGATTAGAAGAGTGTTAGGATCCTCAAGCTTTTTCGAATGGCTAGTTTGGGAGCTTGCAACCCTCTCCTGCACATGAAACTCATGAGGAACCGGAGTTGGACTCTCCGGTTATTCTTCCGATGATCAAGTCAGTATATAAACTTGAATGGGAAAGTGCAAGATGATGAATAAAGTTTCTATGTCAAAAAGACGAGAGAGTTACCTTGAGCTGCATGGCTTTCTTTCATAGAGGATCATAAGGGCAGATAGGTAACTTGAGCCGAGTCCAGGTAGGCAGCTAACTTGGCAGACAGCTAGCAGATGCCGGCCGTTGGCGAAGATGAGTCATCCAGATAATTAGTGACAAGCGACAACAACTACTTGGTTGTGATGAGGCCTTATAAGTCATGAAAACTTTAGGGACTATAGCAATGATGACTTTGTCAAAGCAGTTAATGCAAGGGCAAGCGACTGTCGACACGGGGTTCGAGAAAACTAGCACATCTTCACTTATCCAGCTAATGACCGAAAACACCACCTTTTTAGTCGGCTATACAAGTTGTCCGCTGATATAACGCGCCGATTGTGGGTTATTCACAGAGTCGATTGGTTGGGTTGGACGAAAACTACCGCCTTTTTACTCGGCTGTGCAAGTTGTCGGCCATAGAGTGGGTCGCATGTGCAGCTCGAGTTGTTCGAGTTGTACACAAGTTTGATTAGGCATTGTACGAGACACATGTTAATTTCCCAAAGGAGGTTCACTAAGTTAGCAACACCTAATTGAGTGGAGAGACTATGAATCTCTCGAACAATCATTATTATTCTATGAAGTGCTTAAATAAATAAAAAGTGATTGATGTTGATGCAGCAACAAAAAATTTCTCCATGAAGGCGTAGAAATTACGACCTACACTAATAACGTGTTTGTACTGTACATGAAAGTCATTGGATAGTATCGGTGGTATTAGTTGGGACACACATTTTGTATATTGTCATGGACGGCTAAGAGGAGCAAGAAAGGTTAGATCTGGAAAGACGTTCCAAGCATTTCAATTTTCGAATTTTGAATAATAGAAGTTCGTGATATCTTTTCCCTTAAGCACAAAAATGCATTTTCGGAGTGCATGTTTTTTTTTCCTTTTTTCCTTTTTTTTACCAAAAAAGAAGAGCGGTGAAAAGTAGATTACTTTTTTGTAACTACTCCCACACTACTACCTCAAAATAGAAGTCCTTGGTAACTCATAATTTTAATTGCAACCTAAGTAGATGGACCCCACACTATCATGTATAGTATTATAGAAGTAGTTTGAAAAATATAGTTTAGTTATAGTTATACAAAGAAAAACTCATAGGATTTTAAGACTACTTGTATTTTCTTTCTGGTATCTAGACAAGAGAGGAACATCTGGATGCTTGTTGCGCCCAAGATGCGGCGCCTTCACCGTCAAGCGTAAGCCTGAAATAGAAACAATGTGAAAGTGAGATCAAGGTTTGAGAGATTGACTATAACTCTTCATTAATTGTTAGTTGAATCATGATTTGGTTGTAATCTAAGTATATAATAATCACATTTATTGTCAATCCTTGTTAAATTTCTATTTATTTATGTTATAGCTTGAAAATAACTCAGTGTTAATCTCCTTTGGGAAACTAACGCGTGTCCTGCACAATGCATAATTAGACTTATGTACAACTCGGTCGACTGAGCTACCCATGCGGCTGGCTCTATTGGCCGACAACCTGCGTAGCCGAGTAAAAAGACAGCACTTATCGTCCAACCCAACTAACCGCCTCTGCTAATAATCAGCACTCGGTCCGTTATATCAAACGACTAAAGAGGTGGTAGTTTTCTCAAACCCTGCGCCGACAGCCGCCTATCCTTGCATTAATTACTCTGACAAAGTTATCATTACTCTAGTCCCCAAAGTCTTTATGACTTACTGACTCCGTCAGCACCAAGCAACTACCGTCACTTAGCACTAACCATCCATCTTCGCCAGCAGCTGACACATGTCGGCTGTCTACCGAGTCAGGCGCTTGCCTAAACTAGGCTCAAGTTACCTATCTACCCTTTTATCCTCTATTAAAGGAAGTCATGCAGCTTAAGGTAACTCTCTACTCTTTTTGACATAACTTTAAAACTTTCTTTATCATCTCACATTTTCTCACCTAAGTTCATATACCGGCTTGATCGTCGGAGGAACAACCGAAGAACCCAACTCCGACCTCTCACGAGTTTTTATGTGCGGGAGAGGGTTGCATGCTTCCGAATTCGTCATTGGAAGAAACTTAAGGATCCTAACACTCTTTTAATCCACTCGCAAACTTCCTGTTTTATAACTATCATCAACAATTTATAATTGTTTCTTTATTTTTTTCGTTCTTTCTTCAGTCGATCCCCTGTTAGATTTTCTATTGTGTTATCATTAGAAAGTACCTTAATCGTCATGAACAGAGGTTTACATGCTCTCTACAATCAAGAATGTAGAAAATCCTTGCCCCGTTTAAGAAAGAAATCTCTCTCTCTCTCTACATGTTTTCAATTCAACTCAAATTGAACAATATCTCTCTATATTTGACTCAAATCAAATTTAATATCTCACGTTCCTATTGAGTTTTGGGATTTTTTATCAGTTCTAGAAACTCTCCAATTAGTAAGGTACGATTTTCCCCCTTTTATCCTTTTGTTTATGACTAAAATTATATTATTGTTTAATCATTAATTTATATTCTTTTACCATGATTGTTGTCATTTTTTCTTGTTGTATTTATTTAACCATTTTGTATGGATTTGTTTTGTGAACCCCAGATGTAAACAGATTAATACGCCTAATTTTGTCACTTCCCAATGCTACTACAACTATGTAGTTTTTTTTCAATTATGAAACTCGTGATGACTAGATTGCGTAACAAGATAGAGGATCGGTTTCTTGTTGACAACTTGTTTATTTTTATTAAGAGAGAGATTATCAAGGCATTTCCTCTAGTTTTGTTGCTTTATGATGTTGTTACCAATGCAAATTTATTACTTTTTTAACTTAAAAGCAAAACCTCAAAATTAATATTCGAGCTATAATAAATACTATTCTTATTGCAGTATGATTAAAATTATTAAAATTTCTATTCGTGCTACAGTAACATTTGCGGCCTTACCTATACTGTCCGTGTTGCATTTGATCTTTTCTCATAAACATTGTTCATACTACGGTGCATTTTTTTGAATCTTGAACATGTTCTATATGCTATACTGATTTGTTTACCTTCATCCACTGTTCAAGCTGAAGAAATTATTTTTTAACCTTGAAAACAGTCTTCTTTTATTTGTTTTGTTCTTGCAAATGATAAATGTGATCTTTATCAGACATTTTACGCACATAAATATTTTATGACTCTATTATAAAAAATTGATAAAACTTACTAATTGGAGTATACTATCATTATCTGTTCAGAAATCCATTCTGTAGTAGATAGTAGTAAAAAATTATCGCTAAATTATTTATGAATAATTATATATAATAAACTAATTTATCAATTTAACGAACAGACACAATTCAGTTAAATGATATCCGCAAGCAACACGCGGGGCGCAACGCTTCCCCATCTTTGCTTTTTAATTGAGTACTTTCTCGGCCTGTTTCCTTTTCATCATCGCGTCCCTCTCCCGAGTTGAAATCCTGCCTACGCGGCTGTTGAGGCGGTGTTCTCTTCATCCTTAGAGGGCCACCGCATCTGATCTGATCGTGGTCAGGCAAAGCGACCGTATTGTTAAGGGGTTGGTGTCCATAAATGCGCTGCGCGCGACCTGACTGATTGGACTTGGGCTTGGGGATAGGAAAGCTTTCTTACCCCCTTAAAAAAAACAAACAAACAGTACTGATTGTGTAGTACAACGTGGGAAACAAACACGTCAATCAGTGTGAAAGGAATCCATCGCCTAATTTAAGCCCCCACATCATCTTTTGTGCTGGGAAATAACGAGTCACGTTCACATTTGACCTTAGACAGCAGGCTTAGTCGGCATCATTGGGGATGTCACGCGGTCGCATTGGTAGTGGTAATTATGAAATAGAATTGTTTGCTAACATACTCTCGGACTCTTCCATAATCGCATATATACTTACCCCCCAAATCTTCAAGTTTGAGTAAGTTTGCCTTTCAACCATTAAATCAAGGCATATTCTCGAAATATTCCATAATTTTAATTCATTGCCTAAGATATAAAAATTCCTGAAATACCCTCTCCAAGCCTTTATTCGAAATTATCGTGTCTTCAAATACGTAGCCCTCTATGATCTCATCTCACCCACTGCTCTCAGTCCTTTTCTAGCCCTCTGACATCTTGTTTCCAGCTTGTCTAATCTCATCTCATCCATTCTTTCAAGCTAACCTCAGCGAAGCGAAGGAGAAAGGGTGGCACTACAAGCACATCCCAGTCACATCTTGGGGCACACCCCCTCTCTCAGCTACAGTGCACTGAGCCCACTTTAGATTTTTTTTAAAAAAATCTAAAGTGGGCTCCGTGCATTGTAGCTGAGAGAGGGGGTGTGCCCCAAGGTGTGGTTAGGGATGTGTCTGTAGTGTTTTTCAAGGAGAAAAGCTCATCACGAGTATATTCTGGTCATGTCTCATTCATGTTCTCACTGTAGATGTCCATAGCAGCCGTACTTATTGGGTTGAACAATCGACAACCCGTGCCCTCCGGATCTTGTGACTAACAATTAGAAAGCAAGAAATCAAAACAAATAGAAAAACTTGTAGGAAAGAATAAATAAAAGAAAGAACATCAGATTTAACGAGGTTCGGCAAACGTGCATACGTTCTCGGGAGCCACCCCAGAAATTCTTTGATTATTGAAGAAGATTACAAAGCTTGTAATAGGTCTCTCTCTCTAAGATCTCTGACCTCAAAGTGATCTCAAAACTCTCTCTTTTTGTGTACAATTCACCTTAAAAACGTTTAAGGATATATGTATATAACCCTAACTCAAAAAGGTTTTCAAACGGGCCAGGTTTCTGTTTTTACCGCTATCGATCGACCAATACGAGTTATCAGTCGACTGATCAGAAGGTGTTTTTTCTCAGGACTGCTCGTGCACATTATCGGTCGACTGATAACTCGTATCGGTCGACCGAACAGAGACTTTCCTGTTTTCTTAGCGTTCGAATCGGTCGACTGATCCTCTCCTTCAGTCGATCGGTCTGGGTTTTTTCAGCTTGTTGATTTTGTTCCAGGTTTGGGTCTACACTTCCGAAATCAATAATCTCCCACTTGGAGACGAAACCTCCATTAACAAGTTCTCCTGAACTTTAGCCATCTTCGCAAGCATCTCTTCCTCCCCGGAAAATTACATTCTTCAATCAACATCAATCTCGGTGATCCCACCTGTCCTCCTAGTGTAGCTCCGCCCTCATCTCCTACACGTGAAGACCAACTGAAGTTACGCACAACTCCAGTTTCTTGATGGTCACTGCCTTAGTCAACATATATGCAGGATTTTGGCTCTCCAAAATTTTCTCCAATAGTAACTTCCCGTCCTCTATCAGCGAGCGTATAAAGTGGTAACACACGTCGATGTGCTTCGTTCTAGCATGATATACTGGATCATTGGCAAGGTGTATAGCACTCTGGCTATCACAAAGAACTCTTTTCCTCCGCTTCAGACCCAACTTTTTTAGATATCCGGTTAACCAAATCATCTCCTTGCTAGCTTCAGTCACTGCGACATACTTTGTCTTAGTCGTGGGCAATGTCACTATCTTCTGCAAATGTGAAACCTAACTCATTGCTGTGGACCTGAAGGTAAAAATATACCTCGTAGTACTCCGCCTCATATCATGATCACCGACAAAGTCTGCATCCACGTATCCCTGTAGTACCAACTCCTTTCTCCCAAAATATAGTGGCATATCCGTAGTCCCTCTCAAGTATCTCAGTATCCACATCACGATCTCCCAAAGTTGCTTCCCTGGATTACTGGCAAACCTGCTCACAACTCCTTCTACATGGGCGATATCTGGCCTCGTGCAAACCATCACATACATGAGACTACCAATGGCTGATGAGTATGACACTCTGGTCATGAACTCCTTCTCTGCATCTATCTTTGGGGACAACTCCTCAAATAACCTGAACTAACTTCCAAGGGGCGTGCCAACGGTCTTCACATTCTGCATGTTGAATCTCTGAAGCTTCTCAATATATTCAGCCTGACTCAACTTCAGCATCCCTTCAGCTACATCCTGACTGATTCGCATCCTAATAATTTGCTTGCCTGCACCCAAATCCTTCATGGCAAACTCCTTTGTGTTTGTGGGAAAATTGCAGTAAAAGAAATGAAAGAAAATTGATTATGTATTCTCTCAAAATCGATTACAATTTGGATTCCGATTACAAAAGAGAGGAGAATGAATTTGATTCTCCTCTTTGTTTAAATCTGGGTTCTTCACGGTGGCGATGGAGTGCCTCCCTCGAATGCTCGCGTCGAGTTTGCTCTCCGTTAACGATCCGCACATCTTGATTCACTGGAACGATATCACCTCCTCACGATTTGACGTTGTGGAGAACTTGCGTGGTAAGTTTGAAACTCTAGACGAGTTGATAACTCTGAACGAGTTGGAAACTCTTGAACAAGAGTTGATTTGAACCGAGAATCGGCTCTCAAGCCAAGGTTGAAGAAGCTCCTGTTGCCGATCTCCAAAGCTCCAGCCGAAGGATTCTTCTCTGCTGCCGATTCTCAGATCCAAAAAAACAGCCGAAAGGATGCCCGAATACCCTCTGCTCCGTTCCAAAAAGCCAGCCTGAACTCAGTTAAGTATACCCATATTTATAGGGAATTAAGGGGTGTAACCACCCCCCTTAATTCTCTCCATAATGAGGTTGAGAGGGGTGTAACCGCCCCCTTAATCCGCTCCCAAGTGGGGCGGAAATCCCTCAGATCATGGAGGAAAAACGGTTCCTGCAACCGTTCAGCTCGTGCTTGAACGAGTCAAACACCCAAGTTGGCATTCAGGACCCTAACTCCGCGTTTTAGACTGGAGACGCGGAGTTGGGTACTCGCTGGGCGTTGAAAAAATGCGGATGCGACCCCAGTGTTTTAATGTTGTAACGCGGGTCCGACTCTAGCGTTTTAATGTTGTAACGCGGGTCCGACTCCAGCGTTTTACTATTGTAACGTGTGTTCGACCCTCGTGTTTTGATGTTGTAACGTGGGTTCGACCCTCGCATTTTGATGTTGTAACGCGGGTCCGACTCTAGCGTTTTACTGTTGACATACGGGGAGTACCTCCGCGTTTTGGTGTTGATACACGGGGAGGACCTCCGCGTTTTGGTCTTGATACACGGGGAGGACCTCCGCATTTTGGTCTTAGAGCGCGGTGATGAGTTCCGCATCTTGCTTTGAAGAGATTATCAACAAGTAATCTCTTTTGTCATAGCGTTGCAAAGATCATTGTCTTGTAATCTTCGTCTTGGCTCCTTGAGAATATGAGAGTCGTCAGATTGTAACTCCCGATGTTGATTATGAATGCTGTTGAACTAGAGCTCTCATCGGTTGTCGTGAAGGTCGTCATATTGTAACCTTCAGCGATCTACGTGAAAGTCTTCAAATTGTAGCCTTCTGGAAGTCGTCAGATTGTAACTTCCATCATCGGTGTTTGATGAGGGATAAGCTATCTATTGTGATTTTTAGACAGCCTACACTTTGCTAACTGCTTCTTCAACTTGTTTATCTCCTATGAACATGGTCCTGCAACTAACATGTCATCTATGTACAGCAATAACATGATATAGCTAGACACGAACTTCTTGAAGTAGCAGTAATTAACTGAATTGACATCTGCCATAGTCATTGCTTTACATAAAGTTATCAAATGTCCTGTACCACTGTCTTAGAGTACAAGTTCTTCTTGAGTCTACACACTATCTCTTCCTTTCCTTCCTCTATAAAGTTAACATGTTACTTCATGGAGATTTCTTCATCCAAGTCCCCATGAAGAAAGACAATCTTCACATCTAACTGCTCAATGTAGAGATTTTCAGCAGCTACTAAACTCAACACCACTCTGATGTTTGTAAACTTTACGACGGGGGAAAATATCTCTGTATAATCCACTCCTTCCCTTTGTTGGAACCCTTTCACAACTAATCTGACCTTGTATCTTTTACTTCCATCACTCTTTTGCTTGACCCAGTAGACCCACTTTTTATGTAGGGCTTTTTTCCTCTTAGGTAGCTGGGCTAGCTCTCATGTCTTATTCGAGTGGAGAGAATCCATCTCTTCTTGCATCGTATGCTCCCGCTACTGAGATTTACGAACTTGCATTACCTCCTTATAACACTCTGGTTCTCCACTGTCTGTAAAAAAAGTAATCTAGCAACGAAAGATATCTGGGATTTGGTTTGGGTACTCTGGATGATCTCCTAAGCTCCTCGCCCTGGGTACCTATCTCTGCATCTGGAGTCTCCTTCGTTCTTTGGTCAGAACTGATATTGTCTCCCCCATCTGAAAGTTCTTCTAAATCCATATACTCGGTTCCACTTACATCATTAGTGTTGCTCCCACTACTTCGGCTATCCTTGACATTATCCATGTCCTTATACATTACCTCTTCATTAAATATGACATCTCTACTCCTGATGATTTTCCTACTTTTGTCATCCCATAGACGATATCCGAACTCATCAATGTCATATCCAATAAATGTACACTTCTGTGACTTAGCTTCTAGCTTGTCCCTGATATGATCACTTATATGAACAAATGTCATGCAACCAAAGACCCTCAAATATGAGAGATTAACTTTATTGCCACTCCAAATCTCTTCTGGAATCCTAAAATCTAATGGAACTGAAGGTCCATGACTTATCAAGTAAGCTGTTGTATACACCGCGTCCACTCAAAACGTCTTAAGTAGACCTACATGTAAACGCATGCTCCTCGCACGCTCTGCCAGTGTTTTGTTCATTCTCTCTACAATGTCGTTCTGTTACGGTAGTCCTCTCTAAGTGAATCACATTCAGAGCATAGAACTTCTTGAACTCCTCCAGCTCATATTCTCCACCATTATCTGATCTTAGACACTTCACCTTCAGATCTGTTTCGTTCTCTACCATGGCTTTTCACTTCTTAAAGATCCCAAACACCTCTGACTTGTGCTTTATAAAGTATACCCACACCTTCTTCGAGTGATCATCGATAAAGGTGATATAGTACACCGAACCGCTAAGAGAAGACATGCTAGCTGGACCCCATACATCTGTATGAACAAGCTCTAGCTTGTGAGCTTTGGGTGGTCTTCTACTCTTCTGAAAGATGACCCTCTTCTGCTACCTGTAGATGCAGTCTTCACAAATACAAACTTTTATTGAATCGATGCCGAATAGCTTGAACTGCTTGACCAAGTCATCCTGAATTGTGGAAGCGGTTGCATCCACTTCCCATGTTCCTAGGAGGTTGTTGCGGACAATTCCTCTCTATAAGAAGCCATGAATGGCTTTAGAAAAGGATCTTTTTTGGCATTAAGAGAACTAGAGAGAGAGTATTGAGAAAACCAGATTTAGCATTCTTGTGCATTCGGCCTTCAAATCCTAGCTCGGGTGTTCAAACTCAAAAGACAAGACTTCAACCACGCGCTGAAGTTTGTTCACAACTTTGTTCAAATCGTCAACGGGAAGCAAACTCAATTCAAGCATCAAGGGAGGCATCCTATCACCCCAAAAGATCCCACGTTAAACAAAAGAGAGATCGAATCAATTCTCTCTTCTTCTATGTAAAAGCGATTTCCAATTTGTAATACAAATTTGAGATCACATTTTACGACCCTACATAGGGTAGTTTAAGTATAGGGTACTTTATGGCATAAGTAAAAATTAGAGGAAACTGTAGGTACTAGAATGCAATTATAGCAAACAAAAATGGATGCTTAATATTACCGTCGAGCCAGGGGCGACGATGGGGCTGGGGTGGTGATGTGGCGGCGGTTGGACAATGTTGGCGCTGGGGCGGAACTAGGAAAATGCAGACTCATCGTTAGGGTAGTGCTGGGACGTCAATGGTGCTTGGGCGGCACTTAGTCGACGCTCGGGCTACGCTGAGGTAGTGGTGGGCGACGCTGAGGTGGCAGACGACAATGCGGCGGCGCACTTGACGCGCTGGGGTGACGCTAGGACAACACGGACCCGTCGTTGGGGCAGCGTCGGGACGTCAATGGTGCTTGGGTGACACTTAGTCGGCGCTCTAGCTACGCTGATGTTTTCAGCAAAAGTTGTTTCCATCATAGATTCCATTAATCTTCTTTCGATTACAGAGAATTACAATGAAAATAAGAGAAATTACAACTCTTGAAGAAAATAACACAGAGTTCGTTTATCGAACACTGTTTTGTGGGACTTTGCCTGTGCCGGGAGTGCTTTGGCTCGTTGACCACCGATTCGAAGATCGTGAGGTTTGTATTGAGATCCTTCCTTCGTTTATCGAAGTAGAGATTTGAAGCGAGTATCTTATCGATGTAAGATATTCACTCTTCCAAAGATCAAGTCTGAGCTAGATCTCTAGGAATCACCAAATGATACTTGTCAAAAGGTGAAAATTCTCTCTTTCTTTCTCAAAATCTCCAAAAGTTCAAGTCTCTTCTGCTCTAATCTGCTCTCCCTCATTTACTTTGTGTTTGGGGGGTATTTATAGGGGTAGAAGTGCACCACAACGAACATGGGGCGAAATAACTATCCAAGTAGTTACTCTTTGGCCGCTGCAGTCTACACTGCCGCGGCTATTGGCGCGGCAGTATAGGCTGCCGCGGCCGAAGAGGCAGTTACCAGCACGTTCCATCGTGCTTAAAACCGCTCTCCCACGATCTTTAACCACTTTTTTTACATGGTTCAACTGCTTTTCCACGTCAGCACACATTCTATTTCTGATATGTCGCCACGTGGTCTTCAGAAACCATCGTATAACTGCTTTGTAACCGCCACAACACTCCTTAAAAATAACCACGACACCCTAGGTTGTAGCGCATAAGCCGTGACACAATATGTTGCCGCGCCTTAGCCGCGGCACCATGGGTTGCCGCGCCTTAGCCGCGGCACTCTGTTCTGCCGCGCCAACATGTGTTGTTTGATGACGTGTAAATTATTCTTCCATGTTGTTTTAATTGTTATTTGGACGTCTGTAAGTATTTTTGATGCCTACAGATACCCCCTCCAAAGTATCTCAGACTCATTATTTCTTTAGAGAGGAGTCTGGGACACTTTGGATATGATAAGCTTTTTCTGCAATTTCTCTAGTTCTTTGTTGAGGAAATTGCGTAGAATAGTCTGTGAATGGCTTCAATCCTAAACTTCTCCATCTTCCAGTCTATTCAGCGCTTTGTAGAATAGCTAAGAATTCCCCGGTGCTGCGTTTATCGCGTAGCCGTTGTCGAAGTCTTGAATCAGAACTGCCGTTGAAAATTGGAGAAGCAGTTTATACTCGTATACTCATCGGAGTGTTCGGATGCGTATTCCAAATACAGCAAGAGATGTATGTGTTCAAATGTCAAAGAATCATCATGTATGCACAGTGCTTCTGCATATCAGAGTAGATCATGGCGTGTTAACTGCCGCGGCAGCTCATACTGTCGCGCTTAAGCACGGCAACATAGACTATCGCGCTTGAGCGCGACAGTGTCGAGTGCCGCGCACCCTTTCGGCTTGACTGGCTATAAGTCTGATGCTGGGCTTTCTCGGGTCGTTTTTTATCCGCCTCTTTGGTTTCAAAACTTCTTCCAAAACCCTATAAAGAGATTTTTCTGGCTTTTCCTCTCCTCACCTCTTCATCCTTGGGCTATTTTCATTTTGAACGGATCTAGGGTTTTGAAATCTAGGGTTTTGGGTTCTCTTTGATTCCGAAATTTCCTTGGATCAAACTTGTTTTCACTCAACCTCAGGTAAGAACCGTACCTATGGGTCATATTTTAAGGTTTAATTTCATTCCCTTGCTTGGGATTCCACGAAAACCCTAATTGGTCCTTGCTTTCAGGCTGTTTTCACCATGTCTCCCAAGAAAACCCGTGCTTCGAAGGGGAAATCAGCCGCACCAGCACCTGAGGATGTTGAGGCTGCAGTTCCCTCTTTTGGGGGTAAGTTTTTAACCTCTTCTCTGTTCAAAATTGATGTTTTTTGTTCATTTAACCTCGTTTGCCCCCTTTGAGGGGCATCCGGGAAGAGTTGACATCCTCCATCGAGACGATTGACGCTGCAAAATGCCTATCTTGTTCCATCAAGATAAGTAACACAGCCAAAAGTATGAACTTGGCTCAAACATTCGTTCTTTTTGAAGCCAGGTTCGTCGTCAGTTACCACGGCAGATCGTACTGTCGCGGCTAAGCGCGGCAGTATATGCTACTGCGGTAACGTTTGGCAGTGATCACTGCTTCGGCCACTTAGCCATTTAGCCTTTGTTATTCACTTGTCCTCGACTTTTCTTCTTGCAGTTCCTTTTCCTTCTGTAGCCTTCTCTAATAGAGAAGACCCTGGATAGAGCGGCACCCTTCACGCCTCTTTCAATGGCGAGTTCCTGGTTAGAGAAGCTCGTCAGTTTAATGAGGATCGTGATGACAACGTCCCGAATTAGTCCGTGAAGGAAGTCGTCGCACTCTGCGTGCTTTGTTGACCGACTCACCCTTAACTCCAATTCGAGATTCTACCGAACCATTAAAGAAGCCTGATTATCTGTTCGGAGATTCGATAGAAGATCCAGACAATCTTTGCCGTGGCCCTGAAATCTGGTTGAATGAATAAGAAGGTGCTTTTTTATTCCTTCCTCCGTTCCCTCGACAATATTCACTTCTGCAGTTAAGGAATTTGGCTGTTCAGAGAAGAATGACATGGCACCTGACAGAAGACCATGAGCACGTCCATTGTGGATTCATTGGTAGAGATATTAGCGCTCCTGGCTCCCTCAGTAGGCATAATATTCGTGGTCTCCACCCAGGAATACTTGGACCAGATAGCGGACCCCAGAACGAACTGATGACCAGGGCCAATACGGTAAAGAATAGGCTTGCTCGGGTTGGCCGAGAACTTCCCATTCCAAAATTCAGGTGTTATGGTTGGGTTCATTCTCTTCAAGACAAATGGTGGGCTAGGATGACCGAATATGTACTCAATCGTTGGGATCAAGAGTTGAAGAACTTGGGATTACACGTTCCGATCTGAGCCAGCATGTATGGTCTCCCAGTGAGTGTAGATCATTTTCTTGCCTTATTCGAATCTTATATTCCGGAGACCAATACATTTCTTACCAAGTATGGGGAGTTAGGGCTTCCGCTCCATGAAATGATGAAGGTATCCGGATTGCCATTGGGGAATACTCCTTATCAAGAATATTTTCCCAACAATCGTCGGCTCATGACGATAAAGAAGGTGGTTCTCCTGCTTATGACATTCTTTGGGAATTGACTTGTCACTACCAAATAGCGATAGCCAAGATCGAAGTAAAGAGTAAGAAAGCAGCTCGGGTCAGTTTGAAACAATTCGCCGACTACTTGTTTCAGAATCTCGAGAGTTTGACCGGTGAAGCCGTCTGTGAATCACCGATTCTGACTCCTTCTGAAGTTAATGGACTGATTACGAAGATTAACGCTCAATCTTATAGAACTGAGTCGTCTGAGGGCGGATTTCTTAGAGGCACCAAGTTCAGTACTTTCTTATGGCAATCCACGAAGAAAATGAAACCTGAGACTCTTCTTGCTGGATATCTAGCTATATGGTTGAAGAAGTGTGTAGTGCCGCATCAATCTTCTGAGGCGCTTCCTCTTGAAGTTCTCTTTCCCGCCGTGCAATTATCCGTCGGAGGTAGGTTATCTCTTCTCTCCGCCATGATTGCTGACCTTCATAGCGGTTTGCGTGTCTTAGCCAACACTTTTACAAAAGTGGGTGCTGAGCCTTCAACCAAGATTCCCTTATCGAGCGTTGAGTTGCCATACACATATTTAATGACGTGGCTAGTTCTCCATCGGTCGGACATGATGTCAGCACCTGACGTGTCTGATCCAGAAATCCCCTTACTGCAGCTTTTAGAAGGATGTAAATGGTTATATCCTTCCCGATCGTGGACTGAACGGGTGAAGCAGTTCAAGAATACCAAGTGCTGGGAGTTCTATAAATGTTTCCCTCGATTTTCTGGTGCATATAACGACACACTCGTTGATGAGGAAATGCCTGGGGCCAACAGGACTTCTCTCGACATGGGTAGATTTCATTGGTTTATGAACATTCGACCAGGTTATAATGTTTTCCGATCGAAGAACCTTTGCAGGATCGAGCCTTATTTTCCTTGTCGTTTTGCGTGACAATTCGGCTACGATCAACTATACGTCGGGAATCCCAACAAGTGGTTGATAAACTGCGGAAGCCTCATTGATGGAGTACGAGCTTGGTTTTGGAATGTTGCTGGATGTACAGGAGCTCAATTTAGTTTGCCCGTCGCTGAGCCTGATATTCTTTTGACTTTTCTCTACTGTCGATGGGTTTTAGCCGCCAACACTCTTGTACCGAAGAAAAAGATTTCCGAATTAGAATCCGAAGCTGTGGTTCGGAGAATTGTATCTAGAAAAGGAAAGGAGCCCGCTACGTCTTCCCGCAAAGGAAAACAAGCAGTTGACTCTGAGGAAAGCGACGACTTTGACACTTCCAGCGAAGAGGATGAAACGCGAGGTGGAGGGGAGGCCGACATTCCTTCTTCTCCTGTGGCTCACCGGACTCGTCAGGCATCTTCCCCTCAATCGCCAAGTGTTCCCTCAAGAGGTGTACGAATGATGGAGAAGGATATTCCTTTGTCGTCTTCCAATAGGATGACTGTTAGATGGCCCGTGGGGGAGGAAGAAACAGAAGAAGAAGAAGAACAAGTTGCCCCGCTCCTTAGTAGAAAGAGGTCTCAGTCTTCTGTTCCTTCTGAAGTTCAATCCCGCCCTGCTCAAGGAACTGAGCTGCGGACCAAATTTCGTCATGAAGGTTCAGAAGTTCCCGAGGATATCCGTTCGCCCAAGAGAGTTAAGAAGACTGCCCGTCGGCGACGTAGGCTTTCTCCTTTACGCGAAGAGAAAATCCTCCCAAACCTTCCAGTTGATGAGAGAGGTAAACTTTCTCTATCGTCTCTTCTCCGTCATCTTATCTTTTGAAGTTAGAATTTTATTCATTCTTTTCATTATTGTAGTTGAACCAGAATAAGAGGGGGAAATCATGCCAGAACCCTCTTCTCCGGGTTTGATGGACGTTGATGAATCCAGCTTCACTCATCAAGTACATCAAGCGATGAGTGAAGAACCCGTCAACATAGACTCCGCAATTCCTCCGGTCATCGCACCAACCTCTCCAACTATCGAGATAGGTACATGTGCTTCTTCTTTTGGAGGATATTTTCGGAAAATAAATGAATCGGAACGTGTTCCTCTTCCACTAACTTGTGCGCTTTATCTTCTTTTAGTCAAACTAAAGGGGGTGAGTGCGAGTAGTAGCACCGTTGACCCTACACCCGCCGTCGAAGGTAATTTCGGTTTTGTTTATCCCGATTTTCTTATATTCTTTGCATATGTATTGACGGACCCTTTCGCTTAACAGACGTCCTTGTCAATGCACCAGGAGACCCAGAACTTACCCATAATATGGGTATTGGAGATTTTGATGAGCGTGATTTTGATCTTGATATTTCTGATGATGCACATCAGAAGATCTCCGATATACTATCATCTCCGGTTCCCTCCGCTACTGCAGGACCAACTACTCGAGTTGATTCAACTGAAGTAGGTACGTCAGGAGGTACGTACTTTCAGACTTAAATCCTTAATTAAGTTGTATTTCTCATTTTTTTTTGACTAAAATAAGAATTTTTAGACGTAGGACCAACAAGTGAAGTTGATGCATCTACCGTCTTTGGTGAATGTGATCAACATGAAGGTCTGGGTTTTCTACTTTTGGCAGGTCCTCCAGCTGCAGTTGAACCACCAACTTCTGTTCCTCTGACTTCTGATGTTATCGAAGTTGAACCCGTTGTAACTTCCGATCCAACATCGGCTGTTCATGAAACGGGAGGATCAAAGGTTATCGTGGAAGAGCAACCCCCCGTAACTTCAGCTCAACTTGGTATGTCTCATCTTTGATACATCTCGGAATCAAATCAATAGAGTAGAATATTGATTCATCCTTTTCTCTTTTATAGAAATTGTTCCCCACGGATTTATAGCTCCGGATCCAAAGTCGTTAGGGGTTTCAGATGAACCAATATCTGAAGTAATTGATCAACAGCCGAGTATCATTTCTGAGCAAGCCCCAGTTGTCGTAGAACCCGCTGTAGTCTTGCCAAGCCAAGGTAACTCAATCATGATATTCTCTAACGAACTTTATATGCTTCCGTTCACTGTTATACACAGGCTTGTATATCTTAAATTCTTTTCGTCTGTTCACTTTGTAGCTCCTTTGTCATTGTCTGATCGCATTCAAGCTTTATTGTCGGATGAAGATCCGGACAAAATCGTCATTTGCGCTGACGTCCAAAGCTTTGTCACTTTCTTAAACATCGTGGTTGATCGGATTCTCTTTAAAGGTTCATCCTTTGAACCTTTCAAGAAATCTCTTGATCATCATGTATCCGGAATTCGAGCACATGGATGCGCTGAATTATCCGACTCAATTGACGTTTACTTAGTCGATCTTAAACAACACATCGAACAGTTGCAGAATTTTCGTGTTCATGGCGTGTCTTCGTACATTGCTTCCCAAATGGATATGAAATTGCAGGCGTGGCGTGATTCTCAAAAATCTGCTGAGTCTGAACTTCAAATGCTGAGAACTCGCATTAATCAACTCCGGGTGAGCGCTGCTACGAAGACGCAAATCAAGGCAGACCTGTATCGTGACTTGGAGTCACGTCGAGCAGAGATAGCCCAATTAGAGGAGCAACTCTCCAAAGCTAGGGATGCTTGTGAAAATTTGGAGTCTGATCTAGCGGAGGTAACTCGAGCTGAGGTGGATACACTCCGACAGCTGAATCTTCAGGACAAGATTTTTGCTGACAAAGAACAAGAGGTTGCCAGAATTCAAAGCATCGATGAAAGGAAATTTAAAGCCAATCTGATACCTGAGCTCGAACTGGCTTATGCTACAAAGCTTTCCCAATTAGAAAATGAACTCCGCCATTACAAGTTATTGTAATTTTGAAAACATTTCTTTTTGTGCTGTTTTGTTTGAACTCTTTTGGTTAATATAGTGAACTTTCTTGCTCATTGAAATTTTATTATGATTATTCACTTTTGTTTGAAATAAATAACCATAATACTTGTAGGATTTTTAGCAAATCCTCAGCCATCAACGGATTTGATATGCCTTTACCGATTACCGTTTGAATCGGGCTAGTATGTAAATTATCTAAGTCCGTTTCACATATAACGTTAAGCTAAAAGACTTAAATTCTTTTAGACTTTAAACTACAGCATTGAATGTGTAGGCTACATGTGTTAGATGTAGACTTATCTCTAATAAGGGATAGAGATAACATCCCCCATGTGTGAATGACATGGACCTTAAGGTGTAGATAGGTTACGTTCTATTTGTATGAAAACGAACCTAAGCTTGTGAAGAAAGAACTTGGATATTCCAGTTCAGAGTCTCTTGTTTGTTGGTAGAGAAAAACCCAGAAATGGAGAGGGATAACTTCATATTCCGACTCCTAGTCTCTTGTTTGTTGGTAGAGATGAACCCAGAAATGGAGAGGGATAATTTCATATCCCGACTCCTGGTCTCTTGTTTGTTGGTAGAGATGAACCCAGAAATGGAGAGGGATAATTTCATATCCCGACTCCTGGTCTCTTGTTTGTTGGTAGAGATGAACCCAGAAATGAGGAGGGATAATTTCATATCCCGACTCCTGGTCTCTTGTTTATTGGTAGAGATGAACCCAGAAATGAAGAGGGATAATTTCATATCCCGACTCCTGGTCTCTTGTTTGTTGGTAGAGATGAACCCAGAAATGGAGAGGGATAATTTCATATCCCAACTCCTGGTCTCTTGTTTGTTGGTAGAGATGAACCCAGAATTAGAGAGGAAGAATTTTATATTCTATCTCCTGGTGCATAGGAAACTCAAAATGGGATCTCCACTTAGAGAATCCGGATTGGTTTGAATAATCCTAACTGTCATAAGGTTTGATTATTCAATTTGTGGACCTCTCGTTCATGGAACGAATCGAGAGGGGATTTTGGCTTTGGTCCTAACTGTAGTAAGGTTTGACCAAAAGAAGAATAAGAGTAGGGTACAAATAACAATGAATTTTTTGATTTGTACGAATTACTCGGTGGGCATTTTTTATTTCAAGCATAAAAATTCGACTGACCGATGACCTTTGGTTGATCTGATCGGTGGGGGTTTTATGGTGCGGGGCTACGAATCATCGACTTTCCCCTTCCATGATCATGTTATAGTGTTTTGTGAGGAAAGATTCATTGTTATTAAATCTCATCTCAACAAAATAAGTAAAAACATATTATTCATATGATCATTTTCCATTCATGATAATCAACTGATAACGGCTTATCCCGAAATATCCTGTATAGGACTCTCTAGGAACTTTCCGTTTTACATAGGTTATCCTGAACGTATTATGGGTAATACTTTTTCAGAAACTTCCCATTTATTGGCATCATTAATTTGTTGCCATCCTGAGTAACCAGGCGATATGCGCCATTTGAATAGACTGTTTCTATTACAAATGGCCCTTCCCATTTAGGTTCAAATTTTCCTTTCTTCTTGGAAGTGAGGATCATAGGTCTTCGCACGGCAAGAACTAGATCTCCTTCCTTAAAACTTCGTCGTCGGACCCTTTTATCAAAAGTCCGAGAAATTCTAGCTTGATAAAACTCGATCTGTTGCTGAGCTTCCAAGCGTTTTTCATCTAACATCTCTAATTCCTCGAGACGTTTCTGATGATGTTCTTCCGTCGTCATTCCTGTTGTGAGAGCGATGCGGAGAGAAGGAATCTGTATTTCCAGTAGCAGAACGGCTTCACATCCATATGTTAAGGCGTATGGTGTTGTTCCGGTTGGCGTACGGACAGTTGT
The DNA here is from genome assembly GCA_022839385.1 of Asparagus kiusianus. Taxonomy (NCBI): domain Eukaryota; kingdom Viridiplantae; phylum Streptophyta; class Magnoliopsida; order Asparagales; family Asparagaceae; genus Asparagus; species Asparagus kiusianus. The sequence goes on along the minus strand of BQKN01062821.1, from coordinate 86,219 downwards.
GCGATAAGCCCATAGGGCTTCGCCGAGTTTGTCGTCCCAATCTCGTTTATTGGTTTTCACCAATTTTGCTAGGATTTTGATGATGGTCTTGTTAAAAGCTTCTGCCAATCCATTAGCCGTAGGATTATAAGCCATCGATGAAACGTCTTTAATCCCGAATTTGCCGCAGAACTTGATGAATGCGTTGCTGACGAATTGAGGGCCATTATCGTGCACTATTCGCCTTGGAACACCATACCGATATATAACATGGTGTTTGATAAACTTAATGACATCACTCGTCTTTACTTCTCTAAGTGGAACTGCTTCTGCCCATTTTGAGAAGTAGTCGGTGATTGCCAAAATAAAGCGGTCCCCTTTAACCGAAGGTGGGAAAATAGGACCTACGATATCCATGCCCCAAGTTTCGAATGGCCACGACGTCGTCGATGGGTGTAAATACTCGGGAGGCTGGTGCATATAATTTGCATGTAACTGACACACTTCACATCGTCGTGCGTGGTCAACTGCATCATTTACCATAGTTGGCCAATAGTACCCAATTCTTCTAAGTCGATCACAGAGTTTAGGACCGGGTTGATGTGCACCGCATATTCCATTATGCGCCTCTTTGAGTGCTTGTTCATCTTCTTTGCCGGACAGACAACGAAGTAGAAGACCGTCGTACGATCGTCGATACAACATTTGCGCCGTGGCGTTGTAGTAAAATCTCGATGCTCTTCGCCGAATTGATTCCCTTTCTCTTACATCTTCAGGTAATATACCATGTAGGACGTAGTCGATAATGGGGAAACGCCAATCTCGAACCTCAGGTTTAACTCCTGTTGTGTATACTTCTTTAACATCCGAGTCGTAGATTGGAACGATAAGCTGGTGAGTCCTCACTGTAATCAATTGCTCTGTTTCGGGAGGTTGAGCCAATGATACTGACAATGCCGTCAATGCGTCTGCATACGCGTTTTGGAGATGTGGAACGTACTCGATGAAAAATCCTTCAAACGAGTTTGCCATCTCAATGGCCACCTGATGGTATGGTATCAGGTCTGGACTTCTGACTTCATACTCTCCTCTTATTTGATTAACTACCAGTTGAGAGTCCCCAAAAGCTTCAAGGTATTCGACCCCCAGCTCTTTGGCAAAGTTGAGTCCAATTATTAACGCGTTGTATTCGGCCATATTATTAGAACATGGTCCGGTCAATGAGTATGCTCTAGGCAAGACGTGCTTTTCCGGGGACACTAAAACGACCCCTACTCCTGAGGAGATTTTAGAACGTCCGGGTGTGCTCGCCACATTAGTTGCACGAGAAGCCCCGTCGAAGTACAACTACCACACTTGTTGATGTGAGGTGGTGTTAACTTCATGGGTTTCATCCGGTAGATCGTCGTACAATTCGACTATATCCTTTGTAGGATTTTCTGCCAAAAGATCGCAAATAGCTCGTCCTTTAACTGACTTTTGTTGCTTAAAGTACAAGTCATATTGCGATAAGAGTAAAGCCCATCTAGCTAAACGCCAATTCATGGAGGCCGGCTGGGTCATGAATACGCGGACCGGGTTTATGTTAGAAATGACATAAATCGTCTGCCCGACTAAATAGTGTCGCATTTTCTGGACGGCAAATACCAATGCAAGGCATTCCTTCTCGATCATTGGATAACGAGATTCAGCTCCTACCAATGTGCGACTCAAATAATATACCGCTTGTTCGTGACCATTATCGTCGTCTTGTGCAAGTAATGCACTTAACGAATGGCTCGTCGCTTTGACGTAAATCAAAAACGGTCTGCCCGATTTCGGTGCAACGAGAATAGGTGGGTTCGCTAGATATGCTTTAATATCCTCGAACGCCTTCTGACATGCTTCATCCCAAATGAACAACACGCCTTTCTTCGTGAGTTTAGAAAACGGTTGACACTTTCCGGACAAGTTTGAGATAAACCGACGGATATATGCCAATCGACCTTGCAATCCTCTGAGTTCTTTAAGATTTCTCGGAGGTTGTAACTCATTTATCGCCTTCACTTTGTCAGGGTCGATATGTACCTTTTGTGGTGACAAAGAATCCAAGAAATTTACCGCTCGACATCCCGAGGAAGGATTTAGTCGGGTTCATTTTTAGTTGATGATTTCTCATAAGATCGAACATCGTCTTCAAATCTTTAATGTGGTCGTTCTTGTCACGGCTCTTCACGACCAGGTTATCAACGTAGCATTCGACAGTCTTCCGAAGGTGCTCTTGAAAGATCTTCGTTATTGCTCGTTGGTATGTAGCGCCGGCGTTTTTCAGTCCGAACGGCATAACAGTATAACAGAATACACCAAGGGGTGTTCTGAAAGCTGTATGCTTTTCATCGTCCGGATGCATCTTAATCTGATTGTATCCCGAGAATCCATCCATAAATGACATCCTCTCAAATCCGCATGTATTGTCAATGATGACGTCCGTAATTGGTAAAGGGAAGTCGTCTTTAGGACAGGCGGTATTCAGATCTCTGAAGTCTATGCAAATCCTGATTTTCCCATTCTTTTTAAGAACTGGCACGATGTTGGCTAACCATTCAGGATGTTGTTCCTCTCTAACAAAACCTGAATCGATCAATTTCTTGACTTCAGCTTCTATTGCCTCCATAATTTACGGACAAAACCGTCTTTGCTGTTGCTTGACAGGTTTAGCATCCGATTTTATATTAAGGGTATGCATTGCTACATTCGGATCGAGTCCTGGCATATCTTCGTAATTCCAAGCGAAAACGTCGATATACTCTCTGATGAGGGCGATTAGCTCCTCTTCATGCATTACATGAACATCCAATATCTTCGTAATTCCAAGCGAAAACGTCGATATACTCTCTGATGAGGGCGATTAGCTCCTCTTCATGCATTACATGAACATCCAATATCTTCGTAATTCCAAGCGAAAACGTCGATATACTCTCTGATGAGGGCGATTAGCTCCTCTTTCTCATCCGATGGAAGATCGCCGCTGATAAATATAGGTTTCGGATTGGCTTCGTCACCCATGTTAACTTGGACTACTTTATCCTCAGTAGGAGGTTCTCTTTGTTCAAATCGATCACCATATTGGATGTTCATGTAATGCATCCATGGGTCTTCCCAAATAGGCAACTGATCGTCCTCTTCCGTCATGGAAGGATCAACTGTCGCCATATTCGACATTAGAGCTTTAAATCTTTCCCCAATGCTCGTGTCGGAATCCTACATTGAAGTATCGGATGAATGTCCGCTCACACTCCTTAATTGATTAATGATCTGTTGGCCACCATCGTCATCAGATGACGAATCATAACCTAGACCTCTATTATGAGTATAATAATTATCCGGTTTTCCTTTTGGTACATAGGTAGAACGGGGTGGAACCCTAACTCCCTGACCAAAATAAAGACCTTCACCGAGCGAGAGATCATAGCCTTGTCTCTCCATGTAATCATTAGCTTGCGAACTATACCGGGAGAAATGTCATCCCGGCTTTTCCTCATCTGAGTTACTATCCAAGAAAAGATCAGGAACTGGGGATGGATTCCCTTTTCCAAAGATTATTTCTTTCTCACTCCCTGTCTTTGCAGGTAGGATCACCATTGTCCCGGCTGAATTTTACAGATATTTCGTCGCCGTGCAAGACGAGCGAATTGGCATGTGTAGATTAGGATTATCATACAATTCCTGCATTACATTATCAAGACAAGGCGAATACTCTAAATCATTCTTTATTATTTCATCGGCAAGTTGCCAGTTACAACTTTCGTCCGACGATTCATCACCGTCAAGATCGATTACAAGAGGTTCAATGTCATTTAATACAAGACCTTCACTATAATCGAGCCCGGCTTCGGTATCAGCTTCTTCTCCACTGTCCGTGCCATGGGCCGATGGTTCAGTTTCGGACTCAGCACCATATAGAAGGGAGTCAGTAAAATAATTTTCTAACCCCTTGAATGGTTGCTTATCTACGACCACCGTCTTAACCTCCTCATTAGTGTCAACATATTTCAAACACTGATGGAGGGTGGAAGGCACTATAAGATTACCGTGGATCCATGGACGACCCAACAGTAAGTTATAGGAAGTCTCTGCATCGATCACGTAGCAGGTGACTTCAGACTTCAAATCTCCGAGTTGACACTTCACCCGGATCTTTCCCAACGGTCTTGATCCACTAGTATTGAACCCGTAGATGACCGTTCCTGTGGAGGCTAACTTGCTGGCGGGAATTCCGAGGTGGTACATCAACCGAAGTGGCATGATGCTTACAGCGGAACCCGGATCGACTTGAATCCGGTTGACCATGCTCGAACCAATATATCCAGTAAAGTATAGCGGTCTGTCATGCTTAGAATTCCTGACTTGCATATCTTCTTTTGTGAAAGCGATGCAAGGGAATTTAGTGGCTGCCAGATTGCAATGCTGCAATGATGACTCTGGCTTTTCAGGAATTGGTTTAATGTGAGTGAGGAATACCTCAGAATCAGCCAAGGCTTCTTGTAAAGCTTCCCTAGTTTCTTTCGAAAGACGAAGTAACTCGTATAGCGTGATCCTTGCTGGGATATTAGCTAATTGAGCCATGACGTCGAAGCGAAATGGAGTATTTTAACTTTCCGGTTTGTCTCGTCCAATAGGTCGATTGAAACGAGGCTGCTTCGGAAGTTGAACCTCTTTGGGTTGAGGTTCTTTTCCTTTCTGCTTAATAACCTTCTGAGGTTTCTCAGTTGGTATAGGCGGAGTCGTGACCACCCCCAGTTCTGCAAGAGTTTTACCATTAGGATTAGAAGCTTCAGGATACTGGTAATGATATTCATTTCCACCCCTTGTTGCGAAAACTTCTTGTTCTTCCTCAGAAAGTGGCAGGGTTGTTATCTCTTCATCATCTTGCTCCGGAATTGCCGAGGCTCCGTAACAGGACTTCTCCTTTCCTTTACCTTTCAACTTCTTCTTCGATGTGGATGTCGTCCACTGTTCATCTTCAAGCAAATCCGGATGAACCCAAAGGATTTCACCGTTAGGGGCCGTGTGTGATACTAGCCCTTTTTGGCGCTGTCCATGAGGGTCATCATTGATGGTTTGCATCTTCACTTCTGACACTGACTCGGCTTGAAACCAGGACAAGGGAACTGATCCGAAGCTAATGGAGACCGTGTTTGCACCCACCTTCTTCTCCTTTGGCTTCGGCGTCACAATACCCACATCAATTAAGGTCTGTATTTTGTCCTTCAAGACATAACACGCCTTAGTGGGATGGTGGACCCTCCTGTGATACGCACAGTATTTCGGGTCATTAATCTTCTTTGCTTCTTCTTGGTTTGTGACCGGTGGAAGCTTGATCTTATTATTATCCAGCAGGTATTTGAAGATAACCGGAATTTCATCATCTTTGAACGAATACTCCTTTGGGAATCTAGGCTCTGATGGCTTAAACTATTTCTAAGGTTGTTGATTCTGATTCGGTGCCAGCTGGAATGATGACTGCTGCGGTTGTTGTTGCGGTGGCTGTTGTGACATTTGGTGTGCGTCGACAGCGGCTCCCGACCCTCTTCCTCTGCCTCGAGGATTAAAGTTCTGTTTCTGATTTTGATTGTTAGCTGGCGGCTGACCTCTCTCTAAGTTCCTTCTCTTGAGAAATCGTTCAGCTTGCTCACCTCTGACCTTCAACTCCTTCCAGGTCTTAGAGGGTACAACCCCCATTATCTCCAGCACATCCAAAGACAAGTTGTTATGGCATGTCTGTAGGATAAACTCCTCTGTGAGTGGATCCCGGCAGTTCACTGCCTTGTTCCGGAACCGTTTGACAAAGACGTCAACTGATTCCCCATTCTTCTGCTTCTCGTCCAATAACGAGCCAATGGAGACCTCTGTGTCGTCATCGAAAAAGTTGGTGAGAAACAGTTCTTCCATATCTCCCCAGCTGGTGATGCTCCCAGGTTTCAGGCGTCGGTACCAATCGAAGGCAGACCCGTGGAGGGTTCCTACGAATGACCGAACCATCAGGGCTTCATTTCCTGATATTGCGCCGAGATGTGACTTGAAATAGATCAAGTGCTGAGTTGGTGAACCCCTGCCATCAAAAGGAGTAAAGTTAATCAAATTAAATTTTGAGGGATAAGGAATCAAATCCCACTCTCTCGGATACGGGTATGGAATGCCCGTTTTCTTCACTTCTTGAGCCGTCATCAAGGCGTTGACTTTGCTCTCAAGGTCCTGTATCTTCTTGTCTTCCTCTTCAGTCTTCTTCAGATGAACTTGAAGAGTTGATTTAGCTGGACCGCTTCCAGAATCGTCTTTATCTGGAGGGGGATCATCAAAGATAGTCTCGTCTTCTTTGTCATCATCCTCAGCTATATGTACAAGCTTGGCATTGCGTTTACTAGATTCTGCCTTCTGGCTTGATTCTGGTTGGTGCTGTTGAGCCTGCAAGTCTCGTACCTGCTGCATTGTCAACTCCATTTCCGTTTTGATTTCGGCTCTGATCTCTTCACGTTGTTTGGCCAACGCTTCTTGCAGTATCTGAGCCAACTGGTCTGGTGTGATCGCGAACGATTCCCTCGCTTGCCCAACACTGGACGCAGTACCGTCTGAAGCGATAGCAGAGTAGGTATCTGATAATTCTTCTTCTGACGATAAGCCTTCATGCATCCTTTTGTAATCTCGGCGTCGGTTAGCCCTCCGTTGTAACCGCTCCATTCTTTGAGAAAGACCCCGCTCAACTCTCCCTTCTGAAGAGAAATCAGGGTTCGGGTTGACTAACTGTTGTTTTTCTCTGCCGGTCATGTTAATGGTGACCTCAGGGAATTCATCCTGCCGTCTTGCAGGCTTTCTCTGGTTGAAACGTCTTAATTTGGATTTTGACGCTTCAGTCGAAAGTCTTTGAAATACGGAAACTCGTTTTGGAGTTTGTGAGCAACCGCATTCCGTTAACACTGCCTTGATGAGCCTCTCGCATGCGCAATGCGATTCATCTTCTCGGGCAATTCTTTTTCTTGATTTACTGTTTTGATAGTACAGCTCATCACTACCGTGATTTGAGCAACCTATCTTTGGTTTATGAACCTTGTTAACATGCACAGGACGATTATTTGTCGTTTCTGAGCGATCCAATGTTAAGTTTTTAAATACACCCCCTTGCGAGAGTGGAGTCTTCACGGGTCCTAGACGAGAATGAACTGGTACTCTCTCGTTTTGGACTGGATTAATTCTGACAGGAGGGTGCTTGCGACCCCCTGTGTAAGAAACCACCAAGGGTTTGGTTGTTGGACTTGGATTTTCTTTAACTGGGGCTTTGCCTCGATCATCAGCTAAAGGACCGAGGCGATCCGCCATTGTAACTTTGAATTTGGACAAATCTGGGCTAACCCAGGGTTTCACTGGTGATGAAGCAGACGCTGTTATAGTAGAAGGACCAGGATTAGGTGTAGATAGACCTGCATACGTAGTCTGGTGACGACGATGAACATCACGACCACGTGAAGTGCCGCGGCAGTCAGAACTGTCGCGGTTGAGCAGATTGCCGTGGTAGCCATGACTGCCGCGGTCAAAAACATTGCCGCGGCAGTTTGTGCTGTCGCGGTTACAGGATGTATTGCTTTGTACCTTTTGGGTATTTTCAGTCTTGGGAACCCAAATTTTATAGCTTTTTGGTGTTTTTTCATACACCATTTCCTTCTTGTTCTTCTGAGCTTGTTGACGAAGTGCACGGACACGAGCGGCTTTTACCTTACGCCGTTGAATTCGTTCTTTCAGGGTTGAACGAGCCCTTTTGACTAGGGTCCATTCTTCCGTTGTAAGCTTTGCAGAAATATGATTATCTTGTCGCTGAGGCAACTGAACCATCTTCTGATTCCTTGACTTTAGGTCCGCATAGTAGTGGACCCCGTCAGTTTGTTGCATGGCCTTAGCCAGTTGTCGAGCAAGTCGTTGGCGCTGTCTTTGATGAGCTCTCTTCGTCAACACCGGTGAATTATCCATCAGCGACTCCTTAATGGGTATGGAGTCTTTTGGAGCAGAGACGACGTGGGTATCCTTCTTAACAGTAATAGGGTAAGAATCTTTACCTGCGACCTTCGTAGAGACTGTAGATTTGCAAACTTTCTTAGGAGAAGAAATCTTCCTGCACCTGCGGGATGAGGAGGATTTTGAGGATGAGGATGACAAGTATTCCTCGAATTTGGCTTGATCAAATTCGTATTCGATCTCTTCAGTGACGATAATCTTTATCAGCTGCGACACGGCGGCCTCGGCAGCGAGGCCGCTGGCTCCCACTGTGGTCGTCAGTTTGTTTTCAGCAAAAGTTGTTTCCATCATAGATTCCATTAATATTTTTTCGATTAAAGAGAATTACAATGAAAATAAGAGAAATTACAACTCTTGAAGAAAATAACACAGAGTTCGTTTATCGAACACTATTTTGTGGAACTTTGCCTGTGCCGGGAGTGCTTTGGCTCGTTGACCACCGATTCGAAGATCGTGAGGTTTGTATTGAGATCCTTCCTTCGTTTATCGAAGTAGGGATTTGAAGCGAGTATCTTATCGATGTAAGATATTCACTCTTTCAAAAATCAAGTCTGAGCTAGATCTCTAGGAATCACCAAATGATACTTGTCAAAAGGTAAAAATTCTCTCTTTCTTTCTCAAAATCTCCAAAAGTTTAAGTCTCTTCTGCTCTAATCTGCTCTCCCTCATTTACTTCGTGTTTGGGGGGTATTTATAGGGGTAGAAGTGCACCACAGCGAACATGGGGCGAAATAACTATCCAAGTAGTTACTCTTTGGCCGCTGCAGTCTACACTGCCGCGGCTATTGGCGCGGCAGTATAGGCTGCCGCGGCCGAAGAGGCAGTTATCAGCACGTTCCATCGTGCTTAAAACCGCTCTCCCACGATCTTTAACCACTTTTTTTACGTGGTTCAACTGCTTTTCCACGTCAGCACACATTCTATTTCTGATATGTTGCCACGTGGTCTTCAGAAACCATCGTATAACTGCCTTGTAACCGCCACAACACTCCTTAAAAATAACCGCGACACCCTAGGTTGTAGCGCATAAGCCGCGGCACAATATGTTGCCGCGCCTTAGCCGCGGCACCATGGGTTGCCGCGCCTTAGCCGCGGCACTCTGTCCTGCCGCGCCAACATGTGTTGTTTGATGACGTGTAAATTGTTCTTCCATGTTGTTTTAATTGTTATTTGGACGTCTGTAAGTATTTTTGATGCCTACAGCTGAGGCAACGACGGACGACGTTGGGGCGGCAGACGACGCTGGGGCGGCGCACATGATGATCGAGAAGACTAAGGTGACGAAAATAGCGGGAGTTTGATAACGATGAAAAGTAGACTGAATTTTTAATCTAGGGTTTATTTTATTAAATAGTTGCGGTTAGAGGGAGGTTTAGGTTTCGAGTTTTTTATATTATTTTGATTAATACTCCTATTAAAATTAGGAAATATGATTAATGAAGGTAATAGACTCCTTCGTTTTTCAGGAGGCCCATTAACAACGATGTTAGAACCAAATCAATCAAGGGAATAGAAAACGGTTATCTCATCTCACATTATTACTCTCATGTTTGTAATAACTCGATGACGGTTTTTAAAACCGTTGTTATTTTACACACATTAATAACGGTTAAATAGTCCCTTCACTAATTTTGGTCATTAAAGACCTAATTTCTTGTAGTGTTATTTGTCCCTCAGATCCTATAATTAATGTAAATTAGTTCATCAATGACCAAAATAACTTTAGCGAATATTTTTGAAGGGTTATTTGCCATATGACACTCTGAAGTTTATATCTTTTTAAAGTTTGATATCTCAAACTTTTTTAACACTTTAATACCCAAAGTTTTCACATCTTTTAACTTTAATATATAAACCAAAGGTTCAACATCTTTAACTTTGAACCTAAAAGTTTATACATTTTTTAACCTTGATACTCTAAATTGGGCTATTAAAGTGTCGAAAATTAAACTTTGGAGTATTAAAGTTAAAATGGCATGAACTTGCTGTAACCAAAGTGTCATAAGAAAAGTGCTAGAGGAAAAAATGTATCAAAGGTTAAAATGGTGTAAGTGATACGAGTCGTCGTGCGAGCACCCTTTGGTCGCGGAATTACCAAAAGGTGGGTTGAGAAGAAGACAACTAAAACATAAGAATAATTCAGTATGGCGAAGGAAAATACCTTCTCTAGATTATGAAGAATCAATTATTACAAATATCTCCCTCACAATCTCACTAGAATCGAGAACAACCTCTTAATCCTCTCTAAACCCTAATACAATGATTAGAATCTCTCTTAATTACCTCTGATTCTAAGATCTCATAGATCCTCACAATCTAAACCCTAATCCTTTTGATTAAGATCTCACTTAGACCTAAAACCCTTTAGATCTACATCTTAGCCTCTAACCTCCTTAGAAACCCTAAAACAATCATTTATATAGGTGTATAAACATGGATGACAATCTGGTAAATAACCAAGCCCAAAACCAACAGGAATTCGTGTGAATAGAAACCCAACCAAACCAGGAAATCGGCGATGAGTCGACTCATGACTGAGATGAGTCGACTCATGACACATGGGTCGACTCATAAACTGATGAGTCGATCAAGCAGAAACTTTTAATAAAACGGCTGGGTTTCGTGAGTCGACTCATGACAGCTATGAGTCGACTCAACCTGATGAGTCGACTCATGTACATGTATGAGTCGACTCACAAGCTGAAAACTAGACTATTCGAATCCGTTGCTCATCATCTCGTTCCACGCTTCTACCTGCGTTTCACTGTGTTGTTTCACACCTCTATTCTCATGCTATCATGAGAATCATCTATCCTTAAGCTCCCATGAGGATCACTAAGTTCCAAAGAGAGATACACCCGTATTGTAGGCTGTCTAAAAATCACAGTGGATAGCTGATTAAAACAAGCCCCTACGATAGAGGTCGCCATCAAATGACTTTCAAATCACCGCAAACACAACCTCATTTCTGAGATGATTGATCTTGATGGCTGCGACAACAGCATGATTAATAGAGATGCTGATGAGCAGTATAATGATTTTAGAAATAAAAGGTTGGATTTAGTTAGTGAGTTGCTTGGTAGAGAGTTGTGGGCAAGTATTCGTCTAAAAGACACCATGGATGTTGATTCCCGTCTAAGCTCCTACAACGGAAGCTATAATCAAATAGTTTTCGGGTCGATAAGCGAAGAAACTGCAAATGGAGGACTTTTCACATAGATCGAGAAGAGTTACAATTCGACGACACTTCCGACAACTGATGGAAACTCTATTCAGCAGTCTTCACAATCTACAGTGAAGGTTACAATTTGACGACTTTCACACTCTACAACAGCTAAAGCGAGGATTACAGAACAATGGTCTTTGCGACGCCTTACAGGAGAAGTCACAAGTCAACAAACTTCTTCTAAAACGCGGAAGTCATCCCCGCGTCACAAATATGGAAGTGCAGGCGACCCCCACGTTTCCAAGACACAACTCAACGTGAGCGACCCTCGCGTTCGTAAGGGTTCAACTCGCACCGACCCCCGCGTCACCAAGCAGGCAACAAGCCAAAACGCGAGCGACCCTCGCGTTCATCAATGTTCAGCTAACACCCAACATCGCGTCACGATTCTAAGACACGAAGTTGGGTTCTGAACGCCAGATTGGGCGTTTGACTTGTTCAAACACAAGTCGAACGGTTCCAGAACCGTTTATCCCACGTTCCGAGGGATTTTCGCCCACGTAGGAGCGGATATAGGGGTCAGTTACAACCCCTTATCCCCCTATAAAAACTCAACAAACTCGACAGAGTTAGAGGCTGGCTCTTTGAAAACCGAAGAGTGAGCAGGTTGGATTTGAGGGATCTAAACCGCACAGGTTGGAGATTTAGCAGCAACGAAATCCTTGGAGATAGGATTTTTGAATCAATCTCAGGAGATCAGATCCGAGAGGATTCTTCGACAACAGATACAGCTTGATCATTAACCGAATTTTCGGTTCTAACAACTCTATTCATAGAGTTTTAACTCGTTCAGAGTTCTTAAACTCATTAAAGAGTTACGTATAAAACTTCCTACAGAAGTTCATCGTTCCCACGAGATAAGAGACGGTCGGATCGTCAACGGAGAGCAAATTCGACGCAAGCAATCGAAAGAGGCATTCCATCGCTACCAAGAAGAACCCAGTTTTAAACAAAGGGGAAGAACCAATTTTGTTCTCCTCTCTTTTGTAATCAAGTTGTAATCGAGATCAAAGGAATCAATTCAAATTTTCTTTTATCTTCTTTATTGCAATTTTCCTACATACACGTATCATGGGTCCCCCCTTTAAGAACTTAAAGTCCCGTTCAAGTTAGAACTTTTACTGAGGAAACTCTCGAGCTCCTCCATCTTTTCTGCACCATCTGGCCCTGCTAGGAACCTGGTCTCGATGTCCGATCAGAAACATCTCATCCATCCTACGTCTCATCGTAATCACCTTTCACTCCAAGTTTAAATCCTTTATCGATGGATTTTCTGGAAGTCTAATGTACAGCGAGACAAACTTCTTGCTTGCATTCACTCGTCTCTTCGTTCGCGTCATGGTCCCCAAGTTTGTCTCCCTCGGAAGAGATGTCGAACAAAATATAAACTTTTCACCATCCTTAGTGAAGGTGTACTTCTGAGCCCGCCTCTCGTAGATCGCATATCTATCCCATAAGTATGGATTGTCCAGTATAATCTGACAAACATCCAATGGAACTATGTCGCACGTGACCTCATCAATATACGACTCATGGAGCGCAAATCTAACAGTGCATTGATCAACTACACTCAGTTTCTCCTCCTTTTGAATCCACCCTAATGGATAGGGCTTCGGATGTTTGACCGTCTTCAGACCCAGCTTCTGAACCAAAGCCTCGGATATGAAATTCTTCTCACTGCTCGGATCAACAATGGCATCAACCAAACTGGTCTTCACTTGCAGCTTAAGAACAAAGAGTTGTTCCCTCGAGTCGTCGTCCTTTTTCGTGGTCTGCCTCCCCGTCATAAGGTTGAGACTGATGTTGGGCTCTGTCATCCCCAGGACTTCTTTCGGACCTTGAGCTATCATGTGTGCCTTTTTCTCCTCCTTCTTCTTCAACCCTCTTGGCTTGAGATGAGGATACTTCTCCCAGCACCGATCAGCTGTGTGCCCTGTCTTCTCGTAGTGACTACAAATCAGCACTGCCTTCCCTGGATCACCCTTCTTCTTCTCCTCCTTAGATTGAGAACCACTAGACTCGCCTCCCGTCTGTTTGGAGTCTCCCTTAGTCTCGTTACCCTTCTTTTGCTTGCCCTCGAGGGCAATAGCCTTCACGCTCGCCTCTGCAATTGATTCCACCGTGAATAGCTTCATCTCCTTTCGGATGTAATCGCTCAATCCCGCCATATACTTCATAAACACGAAATATTCCTCTGTCACAATATTGAGGACCATCACTTGCTGCTAGAACTCCGTGGTGTATTCTTGAACGATTTGATTGACCCTTTGGCGCAAGCCGTACCACTTGTACCAACGCTCTTCAAGGAATCCCACCGGATAGAACTGCTTCCTCAGTAACTCCTTGAACTTGTTCCACGACACCGCCTTCTTCTCCTGCTTGTAATAAGATTTCCATCATGTCAACGCGTGCCCTGAAAACTTCAAAGTCGTGAACACAATCTTTTCTTTTGACGAATAGCCATAAAGAGTAAAATACGTCTCCATCCGTTCGATTCAGTCATCAAGCCTCTCGACGTCAACACTCCCATCATAAACAGGAATCTCCACCTTGAAGTCAATCTTCAGGTTCTGATAAGAATTCTTACACCCTTGATGCAATGCAGCCTTAACGGTCTTTTCCTCCTCGTCGGAATCTGAATCTACTCTTTCCACATCGGACTCAACAATTTTCTTCGAAGAAGATTCACATTGTTTGCCACCTCCATGGATAAGACTGACGAGTTGTGTGAGAGTCGAACCTATCGTCTTGATCTGCTTCTCCAATGCATCAATCCTTGTGGAATTGTCTTCTTCAGCCATCTTCTCCTTCCTTAATTTCTGGACTTCTTCTAATGAAATAAAGATCTCGCCAAGCTTCTTGTATTGTGATCGAGTAAGGACCATACACAGGATGCCCCTTCACCGGATCTGATGCTCTGATACCAACTTGATACGAGTCGCCGTGCGATCACCCTTTGGTTGCGGAATTACCAAAAAGTGGGTTGAGAAGAAGATAACTAAAACACAAGAACAATTCAGTATGGCGAAGAAAAATACATTCTCTAGATTATGAAGAATCAATTATTACAAATCTCTCTCACAACCTCACTAGAATCGAGAATAACCTCTCAATCTTCTCTAAACCCTAATACAATGATTAGAATCTCTCTTAATTATCTCTGATTCTAAGATCTCATAGATCCTCACAATCTAAACCCTAATCTTTTTGATTAGGATTCACTTAGACCTAAAACCCTTTAGATCTACATCTTGGCCTCTAACCTCCTTAGAAACCCTAAAACAATCCTTTATATAGGTGTATAAACGTGGATGGCAATCTGATAAATAACCAAGCCCAAAACCAACAAGAATTCGTGTGAACAGAAACCCAACCAAACCAGGAAACCGTCGATGAGTCGACTCATGACTGAGATGAGTCGACTCATGACACATGGGTCGACTCATAAACTGATGAGTCGATCGAGCGGAAACTTTTGACAAAATGGCTGGGTTTCGTGAGTCGACTCATGACAACCATGAGTCGACTCAACCTGATGAGTTGACTCATGTACATGTATGAGTCGACTCACGAGCTAAAAACTGGACTCTTCGAATCTGCTGCTCGTCGTCTCGTTCCACGCTTCCGCCTGTGTTCCACTGTGTTGTTTCACACCTTTATTCTCATGCTATCATGAGAATCATCTATCCTCAAGCTCCCATGAGGATCACTAAGTTCCGAAGAGATACACCTGTATCAGTAAGTTTAGAGTATTAAATTCTTAAATAATTTTGAGATGTAAAAGTTTAAGAGGTTTAGAGTACCAATGTGCAAATAATCTTTATTGAACAAGGTGATTTGAAGAGAAATCATGACTAACAATGTTTTTGATCATAGATGGACCAAATTACAAAAACCTTTTGAGGGGCTAATGAGCAATTATTGGGATTTGAGGGGCTAAATAAAGTTATTAAAGATGTGAAGAAATAATATATAAAGCCAACAACTTTAGAAAAAGGTGTCACATGACACTCTAAAGTTTATATCTTTTTTGAAGGGTTATTTGCCATATATATTAATTATAAAATAGAATATTTTTTGAAGGGTTTTTTGCCATATGACACTCTAAAGTTTATATATTTTTAAAGTTTGATATCTTAAACTTTTATTGACAGTTTAATACCCTAAAGTTTACACATCTTTTAACTTTAATATATCAAAGGTTCGACATCTTTTTAACTTTGAATCTAAAAGTTTATACATTTTTTAACCTTGATACTCTAAATTTTGGGCTATCAAAGTGTCAAAAATTAACCTTTGGAGTATTAAAGTTAAAAAGGTATGAACTTGTTGTAACCAAAGTGTCATAAGAAAAGTGTCAGGGGAAAAAAGTATCAAAGGTTAAAAAGGTGTAAGTTTAGAGTATTAAAGTCTTAAATAAATTTGAGATGTAAAAGTTTAAGAGGTTTAGATTACCAAGGTGCAAATAATCTTTTTTGAACAAGATGCTTTGAAGAGAGAAATCATGACTAACAATGTTTTTTGTCATTGATGGACCAAATTGTAAAACCTTTTTGAGGGGCTAATGAGCAATTATTGGGATTTGAGGAGCTAAATGGAGTTATTAAAGATGTGAAGAAGTAATATATAAAGCCCACAACTTCGCTAGAAAAAGGTGTCACATGTAAATAATCCTATTATAAGTCAACTTGATTATAAGCTAAACTATTTGGTAAACTTAGTTAATTATAATCTATTTTTAATAGCAACCTATTCTTTAACAAATTGATACCTTGTAAGTCATCATTGTTGTTAAAATGACCAAGAAGTATTTAATTGGATTGGAAAGTGATGAATTGGGGCTTGAAATTTTGTAAAACGATGAGGGGTATATTTGTATTTTACTTGGTCAAACCTTGTGGTTTATACATTTTTTAACCTTTAAATCTAAAAGATTCAACATCTTTAAATTTGAATCTAAAAGTTTATACATTTTTCAACCATGATAATTTAAATTTTGGGCTATCGAAGTGTCAAAAATTCAACTTTGGATATTAAAGTTAAAAGGTATGAACTTGCTGTAACCAAAGTGTCATAAGAAAAGTGCCCGGGGGGAGGGGGGGAATATCAAAGGTTAAAAAGGTGTAAGTTTAGAGTATTAAAGTCTCAAAGAAATTTGAGATATAAAAGTTTAACATGTATAAGCTTTACCAAGGTGCTAATCTTTTTTGAACAAGATGATTTGAAGAGAGAAATCATGACTAACAGTGTTTTGGTCATTGGTGGACCAATTTGCAAAAACCTTTTAAGGGGTTAATGAGCAATTATTGGGATGTGATGGGCTAAATGGAGTTATTAAAGATGTGAAGAAGTAATATATAAAGCCAACAACTTCACTAGAAAAATGTGTCATATATAAATAATCCTATTTATAAGCCAACTTGATTATAAGCTAAACTGTTTGGTAAACTTAGTTAATTATAATTCATTTTTAATAGCAACCTATTCTTTGACAAATTGATGCCTTGTAAGTCATTGTTGCTGTTAAAATGACCAAGCAGTACTTAATTAATAGGGTTAGAAATTGATGAATTGGGGCTTGAAATATTGTGAAATGATGAGGGGTATATTTATATTTTACTTGGTCAAACATTATGGTTTATATTGCCATCAAAAAAATGAGCTAGAGTACCTAACTTATTTTTTGGTGGCTTATAAGTGAAAAGATTCTATTTGCTAAGGGGGTGTTTGTTTCAAATCCCAAAATTTCAAGATATGGATTCCAACATAGAATTTGAAATCCATAAATTTTTGGGTGGGTTTTGGGATCTCTAAAATGTTGTTTGTTTTAACAAAATTTTAGGATATGAAATACCAAAACTTAGAATGTTTTGTTTGTTTCAAACTTAAATTATAGCATTACAAATTTTAGAATTTGAAATCCCAAATTGTAGCAAACAAAATTTAGGATCACCAAAATAATGATTGGTGAATTTAAGAATTTTTGGTGAGCTTACCCCCAATAAAAAAACAACTCTTGTATTTACTCTTCAAGCAAGCCCACAACAAAAGATGAAACTGAAACTGAAACTAAAACTAAAACTGAAGCTTTCCCAAAGCATGCTCTCCTATACATGTTAGCTCAGTCAAGGTCACCAGCACAACCACGTCCAGCAAGCATACAAGGCATACAAACCCAGCAACAAAACCCAGCAACCCAGCAACAAAACCCAGCAACCCAGACCACCAGCGGCAAAAACACAGACCTCCAGCAACAAAATCACCAGCTACCAAGTTTAAAGCACAAGCCATCAAGAACAAGTCAACAAGCAAACTGTATATGAGAGTCAAAAATTTGTTTCAGGCCCCTTTAATAAAAAAAATAAACAGAACCTGTATATGAGACTGTGTACAAAAGTATGGTTGTGGCTCAAATTTAAACAAAACCTGTATATGAGACTGTGTACAAAAGTATGGTTTGTTTCAGGCCCCAAATCAGTTTCCCCGAATCAGAGTAGTTGAAACAAAATATACACTCAACGTTTGGATCCTCATAACTTGCTAGTATGGTTCAAGCTTTTCTGCATAAAGAAAAACAAAGCAATAAAGTACATAGAACAAATATTGTGCATGAATGAGATTACCAATAAATTTGAAGTAACCAAACCAGAAATATCTAGGGAAAAGACTTACCTGTGTACAAAATTAGTCTTGAGAAACCACAAATAAAGGAATTGTTCTCATGAACTGTCAATAAAACAATTTGATGGGAGAGTTCTCTCTCATTAGCTCAAAAACAAGCATTGAAAACAACAAGCACAAAAAATAGTGTCGAACACAACAAATGGATAGGGCTGTTTCAATACTCAGGATTTCTTAGAAAACTAATTAAACGATATAGTCAAGCACAACAAAGTCTGATTTAATGATGTAGGAGAATAAAGCCACCAGCAACTACAACCACAAGATTATGAATACCAAGGCTCATAGAATAACGATGTAGAGGAATAAAGAGGTAATGTAGCCAAATCAAAAGCAACAAACCCAGCAACCCAGACCAGCAGCATGAAATCTCATAATAGGACCAAGTTAGGGGCTCAGATATAGGTATTAAAATTGAATACATGGATTGCCTCATCTAACAATGGTGTTGCAATGTAGGTTGCAATCAAATGAATGGATTGCCTCACCGACGTTGTGGATGCAATGTAGGTTGCAATCACATGAATGGATTGCCTTACCTAATATTGTAAATGCGATGTCGGTTGCATTCTCATCCTAGATTGCCCTACCTAAACATAGCAAAACATTGTAGATTGCATTCTCTTAACTAAGACCATCATCATTGCCCACTTAGAAGAATACAAAGTAGCCATTGAAAACAACCATTGAAACAAATACTCTTGTATTTACTCTTCAAGCAAGCCCACAACAAAAGATGAAAACTGAAACTGAAACATAAGCTGACCCAAAGCGGAGTCTCATATACATGTTAGCTCAGTCAACGTCACCAGCACAACCACGTCCAGCAAGCATACAAGGCATTCTAGAATAATGATGTAGAAGAATAAGGAGGTAATGTAGCCAAATCAAAAGCAACAAACCCAGCAACCTAGACCACCAGCGGCAAAAAACAGACCTCTAGCAACAAAATCACCAGCTACCAAGTTTAAAGCACAAGCCATCAAGAACAAGTCAACAAGCAAACTGTATATGAGAGTCAAAAAATTTGTTTCAGGCCCCTTTAACAAAAAAGTAAACAAAGCCTGTATATGAGACTGTGTACAAAAGTTGAAACTGAAACTGAAACTGAAACATAAGATGAAACTGAAACTGAAACGTAAGCCCTCCAGCAACCCAGCAACCCAGACCAAATCAAAAGCTTATGACTCTCATATACAGCAACAAAACCCAGCAACCCAGCAACTGAAACTGAAACTGAAACTGAAACATAAGCCCTCCAGCAACAAAACCCAGCAACCCAGCAACCCAGCAACCCACGCCAAATCAAAAGCTTATGACTCTCATATACAGCAACAAAACCCTTCAGCCCAGCAACTGAAACTGAAACTAAAACATAAGCCCTCCAGCAACAAAACCCAGCAACCCAGACCAAATAACCCAGCAATTGAAGCAACTAAAACTAAAACTGAAACATAAGATTATGAATACCAAGGCTCATAGAAAATGTACATCAACGTAGCCAAATCAAAAGCTTCAAACCCAGCAACCCAGCAACCCAAATCAAAGAATGATGTAGAAGAATAGTAGAGAAAATGTAGCCAAATCAAAAGCTTCAAACCCAGCAACCCAGACCACCAGCGGGAAAACTCATAATAGGATCAAGTTAGGGGCTCAGATATAGGTATTAAAATTGAATACATGGATTGCCTCATCTATCAATGGTGTTGTAATGTAGGTTGCAATCAAATGAATGGATTGCCTCACCGAACATTGTAAATACAATGTAGGTTGCAATCACATGAATGGATTGCCTTACCTAACATTGTAAATGCGATGTCGGTTGCATTCTCATCCTAGATTGCCCTACCTAAACATAACAAAACATTGTAGATTGCATTCTCTTAATTAAGACCATCATCATTGCCCACTTAGAAGAATACAAAGTAGCCATACCAATACATATCGTGCAATATAGGTTGCTATCAAGTATCATATCCAATGATATTTATATAAACCTGCAAAAGAACCAAAGTTATAATGAGATTGCAATTAGAGTAGTGAAATTAGTTACATCATTAAGTTGTTAAACTTACAAAATTAATAACATAAAGCTACACCACTAAGTGTTCAACTTACAAAATTAGTTACATCATTAAGTTGTTAAATATACAATGAGTTTACAAAAGCAATAGATATGTCAAAGTCTTCAAAAGTAGTGCAATATCAAGTTTTCATAAGTCAAACCCTTGCTCGTTGATAATCTTCTCTATAAATAGCTTTTGAGAAATTTTGGTTTTGATGATCAACCTCCTAGCTTCTGATTCATGGTCATACAAGTAATCAAGCACTTTATCCAATACCCCTCAGAAAATTCACTCTCATGCGTCATTAGAGCATTCGCCATGGTCTCACTCCAATGCACAACACGTTGATGTACATGTTGATTTTGAATTGAGAACGACATCGTGTCAATTAAACCACGCATGAGAGTCTCATCCTCTTTAGCCTTGCTACTCTTCTTCCTAGGAGTTGATGTATCAATTGATGCAGAAGCTACCCCACTAGAAGCCTTCAATTTCTTACCTTGAGAGTTGTGGTTTTGCCCACTTGATTTCTCAGACTCAAGACGTGGGCTTGGGGACAAATCAACCTCATTATCACTAAGTATTACATGATCCTCATCTCTATCCGTATCATGTTGTCTAGAACCAAGCTTTTCAGTCATATCTTTGGTGAAATCACCCTTTGCTTGGTCATCTCCCGCGATATAACACAAGTTCTCATAGTGAATGAGAGGAGTGTTCAAATACTCCTTCAATCTAGAGCTATTGCATTTTTTTCCTGTACAGTGAAATATTGCAAAATCAGTGACTAAGAAGTAAATATTCAAAGTTTGCTTATTTATAAAAAATATTACCTGTGTCCACCTATCAAAACAATCTGGATCCATGGTGACAATCTTAGTTTGTGGATCATAACCAGCCCCACTCATGTCCATGACAGTACGCATATCAAAATATTTACCCTTCAAGGACTTGACATGGTTCATGACATTCTCCTTTGTGAACTCAGTGCCACACTTCTTGTTGACCTCCTCTGCAGCTCTTCGATATGCAAGCACCTTAAAGTTTTTATCAACTTTAAGACCATCCTTTGCCATCTGAGCAAGGAAGGGGATTAACACATCATCATTCTCTGCAGTCCATTTAGCATTAGGCACCCCCCCTTGTATTCTCTTTTTTGTTCAGCACCTTTGGTGGCATTTTTCTTTTAGTAACTGCCCGCTTCTTGCTTTTGCTTTTGCTTGGTGAGGCAGCATCATCCTCAAGGTCAATTATCATTGGCCTCTTCAAAGAATGAGTCTCACTTGAATGGGTACCAGGGGAAGTGTGGATAAGTGGGTGGCCACTGTTAAGCATATTCATAAACGATATGGGTTGTTGAGTCATAAATGAGTAGTTCATATCATAAGGATTGTAAGATGGATAAGTCGGTGGAGCAATGTATTGGGGCGGAGGGAATGGTTGTGTAGTGGGTGGTGGGGGAGCCAGGAAGTATGGATAAGTGGGTGTTGTTAGTGTTCTAGGTGAAGTATTCCTGAACTTATCACTTTCATTAGAATCTGCCATGACTGATTGCTACAAATTAAAACAGACAAATAACAAATTTCAAACCTCATGTTAGTACAATAATAGAGTACGCACATCAAAAAGTAGCATTCATAAAGCCCAATCTTCATAGCTAAATCCAGAAAACTCAAATAAACCACAAGCTTGAAAAACCAGTATGCAAACAAGCCTCGCAGCTCATATAATCAAGGTTGCAAACAAGCACAAAATTAAACAGAACCACAAGTTGGATATACACAAAAATAGCATGCGAAAATGATAATATACTCATTTATCCATGAGTATTGTTGTAACATGAACGAATACATAGAGGTAGTAGACAATATATCAACGAGTACAATACCACATGGAGAATATAACTTAGATTACATCCCGATCTCGGTTGTGTCTCCACCGCGCCATTTAGCACAATAATCTTCCCACATTTCAATTGCAATTTGATCCCTCTTTGCTCTCCATTCATTTCTTGAATCTCTTTCCTCTCTTTGTGTCATAGTTTGAGTAAAGTCAACAACACCCTCTTCACCTTCATTTGCTATTTCATCTCAATCCTCTTCAATATGGTTGTCCTCATGCAACAACTCATCGCCCGGGTCTTCTATGGCGATATAGTTATGAAGTATAGTACATGCAATAACTATATCAACTTGAGTTGGAAAAGGGTAATGTGGCTTCGCGGATAGGATTTTGAAACGATTTTTTAATACCCCAAATGTTGATTCAATTTTAGACCTTAGGGATGAGTGTCTTAAATTGAACAACTCTTGTCTATTATTGATTGGCCTACCCTTGTGCTCATTTAGATGATACCGCACTCCTCGATATGGGGAGATAAAGCCATGCATAGTAGTGTAGCCCGCATCACACAAATAATATTTTCCTACATTTATCAAAAAGAAATTTAGTATATTTCTTAATTATAATTAAGTAGATATACTTTATTTGATTGATTTATTACCGTCGTAAACTCTCAATCCGCGAGGTTGTGGTCTAGATAACGCGTCTTGCAAAACTCTATAATCATTTGCGGATCCCTCCCATCCGGCTAGAACATACGAAAATAACTTGTTGGGAGTGCATGCAGCTAGAACATTTTGAGTTACACATTTACGACCTCTAAAACGTGCAACAAGGCTAGCGGGAAGCATGGCGTCGATATGGGTTCCATCTATCATGCCAATACAATCCTATATGATACATTAAACAGTTATTAATAATAGAAAGGTAAAATTAATTGTTAGATTATGAGTAGTTATATTATAATAATGATTACCTTGAAATAAGGATAATATAACGGGTTAGTAGCAATCTCTGATGATACTTCATTTGGTGCTTGCTTCATGTACCGCCCCCTTAAACGACCAACGGCTTCCAAGCACTTGTTAAAGTATTTTGAAACGGTTTCCCCCGATCTTATGAAATGTGACCTAACAATTCTATTTTTTGTTTTATGACCTAATATATTAAGGAACATGAGCAATTGTTCTTCTACTTTAACAACCCGTCCATCTTTTAGTAGGCCGGTATATCTCATTATGCTAACAAGATTATGAAATGCACGCAGCCTCATTCTAACATAAGCCCTACAACTCTCATTATAGCCACTAAACACACGACTTATGTGCCTAGCTCTCATATCTATCTTCTCTTTATTTTTCACCTTACGTTGATAAGTGATTGATTTCCGTCTACTACGTATCCTCATCAAACATGTAAACACACAAATCACCGCGGATATAGTAGCATTAGAAGCCATCCTCGTTAACATCTCTTCATCAATGTCGTCCATCTACATTGTTTTAAAAAACTCACAAAGTCACAAAATTGAAAAAAGCACAAAAACAATCTATATAGTATTGATCATTCATTGTTGATAATATTTGTTGCGAGCTTGAACTTTTGGTGGAAAATGAAACCTGAAAAATTATGCATCCTCATTGTTTTACTTTGTTGTACTTCTCTATGCATACAGATGATATGGTTCTCATGACAAGCTTGTTAAACAATTCTAAGTGATCAATGGATGTAAGAATCCACATCGAATCATGTCCTTCAAGTCGCACGTTGCTTTCTACCACATCGTGCCAATGTCCGAGTACCAGGCGCTACGGCGCTGAAGTAACCCATGCCATACTCCCAGGAAAAGCTCGAACGACCTTCAACAAAAGGGTACCTGTACCCGAAATCGACACAGGTAGGTAGGTAGAGAATACCTAGGGGCGCGAGACAACTCTCTCTAAGGAACTCGGCAAAATAGCCCCGTAACTTCGGGAGAAGGGGTGCCTCCTCACAAAGGGATATCTGCCCATTTGATATATTGATAATGCTTTCACTGATTAAGAAGGGCTCCAAAGCATAACATGTTAGCTAATTAGATATATATTGTTGTTTGGATTGTGACTTAAGCATTGTCATGACTGATACATCTTGAGCACATAACTAATTGTGCCAAATAACTAATTGATTTAATTGTGACTTAAGCACTGTCATGACTGAAAATTAGATCTGAAAATTTCAGTCTAATAATTGTGCCAAATAAACTTGATCAAACTAAATCAATTGCATATGCCATACCACATATTAATTTCAGCTAGAACACCCCAATAACAAAACCAAATCCATCAATTTTACAAAGAAACCCTAATTTATGGAGAAAGGGAACGAGTTTTACCTGCCGAGGAGGAGACTTAGTTGGTCGGAGAACTGTTCGGGCAGAGGCAAGTTTGGTTGAAATAATAGAATCCCCAAATCAAGTTACCCCCAAAACCTCATGGAAAGTGGAGAAGAGGCAAGGCGGCTTGCCTGGGAGTTGGGGACGCTGAGGAGGAGGCGGAGCCCGCTGAAGTTGGGGTGGAGAGGAGGGAGGGGGTGGCGTCGTAGTCGGGGTTCGGCGGGAACGAGCGCTAGGGTTTCGCGCGGAATTTGAGACGACGGGTAAAAGAGGACCCAGACGAAAGCGGTGATTTTACAAAGCGGTGATTTTACAAAGTTGGGGTGGGATCGGTCTTCAGAAGAGCGGAGTTAATGCTGAGCTGGACGCGATATGTCAGAGATCTAGCCCAAATCCACTCCAAAAAGTGGGATTTTACAAATGCTAAAAACAAATAGTTTTTTATTGTTTTGGGATTCAATATCCCAAAAATTTTTTTGAAACAAACATGGTTTATGGATTTCTAAAACCTCAAAAACCCACTTTTTACATCCCAAAAACTAAAATCTACCCTATATCCAAAAAAAAAAAAAAAAACAAACACCCCCTAACCGTGTCAATATGACTTACAAGTTAAAAAGTAGGGTTTATAAGCTACTTTGACCGCTTGCTAAACAAGGTCCAAAGCATTCCATATGTGATATCCGGGATTACCGCCACAATCCTTTCCCATAGGTAAGTCAACAGAGTATTTGTAATTGACAAAATTACATGGAGGGTTATTTTCATACATTAGTCCCATAAATCTTTAATATTTTGATATGAAGCTTCAAATCACTGAATTGTTATTAAGTCTCCCAAGTCCCAACTCTTCTACATAAAACTGATCGTTATAGAACTGGTCCCTCGGAAACTGGTGCCTGTGCAAGTTCCCTGACCGTGATTGAATTTGATTTAATAATGGATAGATACCCATCAAATTACCCTTCTCACCCTCAGTCACTTTCGCTCTGCTTCGAGAAAGGGATCTTCCGCCCTTCTATGTTTGTCCTTAAGGGCCTGTTTATTTCACCAAGTTTATGGAATAGGAATGATATTTAAACTTGACAGTAGCGTTTTCGTAATTAATGGAATCTAACTGAATCCTAATCCTGAGTTTGGTTCAAAAAAAAATTATAGAATTGCTATTCTATAAAATGGCTCAAACAGTGGTAATTTCAGGAAACCCAAATCCGTTCTTTTTGAGAGGAATTGGACGTGATTTCTAACACCTCTTCCAATTCTTATTCCGATTTCTGACACCTCTCCCAATTTTTTCTGAACCAAACATGGTATTAAGAATTGGACCAATTCTATAAAAGTGAGATTCATAATCCTTTGGGTGAAACAAACATAGAATGCACAAAAAATGGGATTCCATAAAACTAAAACTTGTCTATAAATTTTATATGAATTAAATTGGAATCCATAAATAAAATAGGATTCTCAATCCTATTCCTAGCCTCTATTGAACCAAACAGCCCCTAAAACCACAATAATATTTGTTCATCGTTTTGTTTCTTCGGAAAAATATATGATTAGATTATACACCGTATTGGATTTATATATTTTCCTTTTGATTTAGTTAACTCGCTAGGTAACTTTAATATCTAGAGAATCAAGAATCTCCCTCTACTTATTGCAGTCTCAATGGAAAAGATAAGGCTTTAAGGGTCCGTTTGTTTTGATTTTTTGGAAGAGGAAAGCCTGTTAAAACTGACAGTTTTTGACAATTTTGACAGCTTTCACACCACTTTCCTCTTCAAAAAAATCAAAACAAATGGGCCCTAAATAGGTTTGGTCGTTTCGATATGTGTTTTAATGAACCTAGTTTGAAGGTGGAAACAGATATAAGTAAAAAATGGATTTGTAATGAAAGGAATATAAAATTTGTCTAACCATCTTAAACATTAAAGTTAACAAAATATTTTCCCATCATTCTAACTGATACTGAAAAGAGAGGCTTATTTCAAAATAGCAAGACAATTTTGGGAACCTCGTAGTAGTATTAATGTCTGGGGAGCTGTTGATAGTAGGAATCACATAGTCAGATTGAGTTAAGAGTGAATAGGGCCTATTCTCCCCTCCAAGTCTGAATCTTGAGATGAGTTGTACTGTCATTTACAATGTAGAAACTCGTAAGAGGGACGAGGTTTGTTTCCCCGTTGTTCCTCCAACAGACAAGTCAGCAAGGTGCTCGAGTGGAGAAGAAAGATGAACTGTGGAAGTTCTTTAGGGTCCGTTCGTTTCGCAAAAAAAACTTGGAAATTAAAGAATAGGAAACCTATTTCCTATAATAATTGTTTTAAAGTTGTTTGGTTGGGTTAAAAAAGAAGGAAATTATAGAATAAGAGATGGGATGAGATGAGTTGTCACCTTATTATTGGATGATGTGAGTGATTTTTTAAAAAAACTTGTTTTGATGTTGTTTGGTTGGTTAAAAAAATAAGGAAATGAATTGGAGGTATATTATTGGATGATGTTTTGAGGTTGTTTGTGTTTGGTTCATTTTTTAAAAATAAGAAAATAGATGAGATGAGATGAGTTGGAGGTATATTATTGGATGATGTGACACATACTTAAGGAAATCAATTTCTTGTTTTTTTTTTTTTGAGGAAATTGATGGAAATGAAGGTTTAATGAGATGAGATGAGTTGTCACAATATTATTGGATGATGTGTGTGATTTTTAAAAATGGGATAAGATGAGATGTTATGAGTTGGATGGTGTGACACATTTCTTGTGTTTGGTTTATTTTTAAAGGTAAGAAAGGAGATGAAATGAGATGAGTTGGAGGATAAAGATAATATTTTATTGGATGTTGTGGGTGAGTTTTAGGGATGGAAATGGATAAAAATATTATTTTATTGATTTCCTTGTACCGATTTCCTTTTTTAGGTTTTTAGGAAACCAACCAAACAGCCCCAATACAGCAAGGAGGCTAAAGTGACAGAGAAATTGATTACCTTGATACAAAGAATAATTCCCTTAGCAAAGGTTGTGGGGTAGTTTGGTAACTCTGGCGGAGTATGGGTTTGCGGCGAAGTCAGCATAGGCTTTACAGGTGTCGGCGGTGGAGTGGAGGAGATCACTTCCTCATTTAATGTGATGTGACCGGATGCACGCAGCGACGGCGTGGTCCAATGTGTCTTAAAGACTTTCGAATATGGAGAAATGACGGCGCGTGAACATGCATTTAATGTGATGGTGACGACCTATCAGCAGCGAGGGGTTCAAGGTATTTGTCACCTTTCTGCTTGTATGGTCGAGTGGCTAGAGATATCGTCTGTTGAGTCGTCTTTGCGAGATGTCAGCCGAGGATCCGTTTGAGTGGGCCGCTTGTCGACTCGACCTAGCAAAGAGGTTGACACGTACTGCCTTTCGAGCCGACTAAGGGGAATGTCGACCCGTCGATTCATTTGAATGGGGCAGTTAGATTGTCCCGATGTGGTGAACTGATTAGATATTACATCTAATGCGGGACACACGCCGACTACTGATTGGAGATTAATTCTTAGCGTTTGAAGCACCATAACATGGGCTAATGTTAAAACATTTAAGACTTGACAGACTGATACCACGCAACCCTTCAGTCATGTTTATTTTTTATCTCCGTACAGGAGAAATTATAACTTCTGCATTATAGTATAGAGACTATATTATCCTAAGACTATTTTTGTCCAATCCAATGTTTATTGTCATATGGACTTGTGTTTGTTTTTAGAGGGATTATGATCGTCCAAAGTAGCATCATAAGGAAAATAACATTTTTGCTCTTGAATCAATTGATCTCGCATTAATGCATTTGTCTGGGAAAAAGTTCACATATATGTGGATATTCACATATTTATATTTGAGTAAACGATTCAATTTTTTTTTTTTTCAATATAAGGAAGTTTCCACTCCTCATTATTCTCAGATGAAATAATTATATTCTATTGGCACTTCCTTAAGATGTGAATTTCTGACCAAACCCATCACATTCAAGCGCCTTATAGTTTGTTTCCAACACCATGCTGCAAACTTTTTAGGGGTTAAAATACTATAAAAGACCATAAACCCATTTATGTTCCACCAAACAATAAATTAAACTAAGAGAGAGGGGTTGTCAGGCATGTGGTCTTGAACCAGCATGGCTATTTGGCTACCCAACTAATTCGAGCGGATGCTTGAAATACTAGCACTTATTACCGAAGCGTGGTGGTTGTTAAGAGTTAGAATTAGGACGAACAATGACGTATTAGTTTTGAGGAAGAAAATTGGTGGGTTTTATTTACATGCTGGGAAGAAATATATAGTTTTTGCAAAAGAGCACCTGCATAAAAAAAATTGCAGCTGCCTTTTAGTTGCTCGCGAAAATGAACGTACGCCAAATAAATGAAATTGTAGAGATAAATTTTACCACAAAAATTAAAAAGGTAAAAATTTTGAGCAAATTTGTCGTAAAATCTTAATCCCCTCTATTGTCAGGATTGTAAAGATAGGGTCGAGGTAGGTTTCAATTAGTCACCTTCTGAGGAATTGCATAGGATAAAAAGGTTGGCTCAGACTGTTTTAAAATAATGCATTCACTATAGAAAAAAATAACATGCCCAAAATGAGAAGGTCTAGCCGTAATCACGAACCGAACTCTCTGAAAAATATTCTCACAAAATAATTAAATTATCTAGGATCACCATACCTCACCCACCCATCAAAAACAAATCTTCTTCCACCAAACCCCCTTTCACCAACCCCGACCAATTCATTGACAAAATCCATTCCGCATCAGACCTAGGCCTGTCCATCCAAGTCGAGCCGGGTCGGGCAGAACCGGAGCCCAGACCCGGGCCCGGTTGCC
>BQKN01062821.1:21446-52150 GCA_022839385.1 Asparagus kiusianus | reverse complement strand
ATATATATATATATATATATATATTTTACTATTCCGACCCGGGCCAGGAACTCGGCCTGGCCTGGGTTTCCGGGCCAACCCCGGACCGGGCCGATGGGCTTTTTGGACAAGCCTAATCAGACCTCAGAGCCTGAGCCTTTCCTTTCTCATCCAACACTGTATATCAAGTGAAATCAGCTTATTATACCTAACTAGTGTGCAACCCGTGTAAAGTACGACCCCCTATTTTTTAAGCAATACATTTTGAACTTATCTCCCTCTAAGTTTTATTTCATTTGATTTAATTATTACATGCTAAAAATTTAAAACCATATTTACTACTTTATACTTAAAGAATGATCCAAGTTTTAATACATTTGATTTATAAATCATATCTACTTCTCTATACTTAAAAGAATGATCAAAATTATAATACATTTGATTTACTTTACTATTTATAATACAGTAAATTAACCATAGAATGAATAGTAAATTTAAGAATAGAGGAGTAGATTTGATTTAATGTTTAAATTGACTTGTTTTAGTATTTATAATACAACATTCATTATAGAATAAACAATAATTATTTGGATTCCACGTGTCCAGCCACCGCCCCTAGACGAGAGAGCACTTATTGAACCACGTGTCCACCACGTGTCTAGGCTTAATTTCACCGAATCGCTATTGAACCACGTGTCCACCACGTGTCTAGACTTAATTTCACCGAATCGGTAAGGAACTAAATTGGTTGGGAAATATATATATATATTACCGTCACGTGTTAACATTCTATTCTAACATATAATAAGGGGCTGGTGGTCGGGAACTTAGTTAGGGGGGAAGTTTCTGTAGTACAATAAAAGATATCGTTGTCAGTAACGACTGTTATACTAAATGAGCATCATTTATTATGCAAAATCAAATTATTTAAGACGGTACGCTCACACCTCTTGGCAGAGTAGTTTGACCGCGATATCTGTGCGAAATTGACTTTTGGGCGCTTGTTGGGAGACCCAAACAACGGACCCAAGTGGGCGACAGGTGAACTGTCCCCTTCTGATTGGATATGAGGAGGACAGCTCCCCTGTTACCCTCTTGGGTCCCGTGGGTGGGGGTCCCGGGGCATTGATCTTGATTCTTGTTGTGTTGATTGAATTTGGGTATACAGCTGGCAGCCAAGTCGTATCAGGAAAAACATTATAGAACCCACGTGGACACGTAGTTCAATAAAGACGCGCGTGTCTAGCGGCAGTAGCTTATTAACTGCCCTTGCAGCCAGACTTTCTCCCCACGATGAATGCGATGGTATCGTGCTAGGCTGCTAGCTGGCCTACCCTAGCTAGTAGCCAACTTTAAAAACTTTGGCGTTTAATAACCCGACGTGATATGATCGGCCCTTAATGTTTCCCACGTGATGTGATATCTAATTCATCACGACAAGTAAATATTCAGATAATATTTTTTACGGTTTTTCTATAGAGTGCCCATGGGCGAGAGATAGAGAGAAATGAATAAGAAGAGGATCCCAATGCAAATCAGGGGACCCCCTTCCTCATTCATTTCTCTCTATCTCTCTCCTCTCTTATAGAGTGCCCATGGGCACTCTATAGAAAAACCGTATTTTTTATGCACATTCTCTTACTAATTTGTTACTTTTCTAACTTTGAAGACGTTTTTTTTTTTTGAGCTGAATATATAATCAGATTTATATAGACTAGCCGTCCGCAAAAAAAAAAAAAAAAATCTTAAGTTGGTGTTTGTTTGTTTTAATTCTTTTAGGGTCTGCTTGTTTGCCTAAAAAAATTGGGAAATCAAAGAAATGGAAAATTATTTCTAAAAAGAATTGTTTTGAGAGTGTTTGGTTTGCTAAAAAAAGGAAAAAATCAAAGAAATGGAGATGAGATGAGATGGTTTGTCACCTTATTATAGGATGATGTGAGTGATTTTTTAGAAAACTTATTTTGATGTTGTTTGGTTGGCGAAAAAAATAAGGAAATGAATTATAAGAAACCTATTTCTTGTAATAGGTTGTTTTCTTTTGTTTGGTTCATTCTTAAAAATAAGAAACTAGATGAGATGAGTTGTCATTATATTATTGGATTATGTGACCCACACGTAAGGAAATTTTTTCCCTAACTTTTTGGGAGGAAATGTGTGGAAATGAAATGTTAATGAGATGAGATGAGTTGTCACCATCTTATTGGATGATTTAAAATGATGAGATGAAATGAGTTGAATGATGTTGTGAATGAAAATAATATTTTATTAGATATGATGGATGAGTTGTTGGATGAAAATAATATTTTATTAGATGTGGTGGATATGGTGGATGAGTTGTTGGATGAAAATGATATTTTATTAGATGTGGTTGATGAGTTGTTGGATAAAAATAATATTTTATTAGATATTGTGGGTGGGTTTTAGGGATGGAAATGGATGAAATTGTACTTTTTGAGTTTTCTTGGTTTTCATTTATATTTCTTGGTTTTTTTAGGAAATAACCAAACATGCCCTTAGGATATAGGGTGAATTTAAAATTCTAAGATGAAAAAGTCAGATTTTTAGAGTTTTAAGATTCCATAAACTATGTTTGCTTCAAAATAAATTTTGGGATATTGAATCCCCAAATTATAAAAAACCAATACTTTTAGGATTTGAGAAATCCCCTCATTGAGAGAGGATATGAGGTGGATATCTGACAAAACCCCTCCACCTCATCAAAACACTCAGCTTCCGAAAATCCCTCCTCTCACTCCTGTCACCGCCATTTTCGTCTCCCTCCTCTTTTACCCGCCTCCTTTATTTCCCGCTATCAAACCCTAACGTTCTTCATCCCTTTTCAACATAATTTTGACCAAATCTTACCCGCCTCCTCCATTTCTCGTTGTATCTTTGGTTTGCTTGAGAATTTGGAGGTCAAAACAGAGATTTGGACGAAATTATTTTGGGGATTTCTGATGCTTCAGAATTCTAGGGTTGCAAGCAATTCTTTCCTACCCCGTAGGTATAAATATCGCACGCCCTCTTTCTAAATTGAATTTTTCATTGCTTTGATTTGTGTTAGGGTATTGTAATTATAATTTGGGTAGATTTTAATTGCTTCAAATATGTTTCGCTTGTCTATTTTTTCGTTGATTTTGATTTGTGTTAGGGTTTTTGATTTTGAGTTATGGTTTTGGGTTGGAGGAGAGGATGAGGGCAGTTGAATTGGAGATTATTTTGGGTTTTTGATGCATTTCGATATATACATTAAAGTGTAGGTTAGAGGAAATCTGAATTGGAGAGCACTCGCTTGTTCTTGTACCTTGATTTTTTTATTTTAATTTCGGAATTTTTGAGAAGTTTAGTTCAGATTTGGAGATGAGCGCGTCGAGGTTCATAAAGTGTGTCAGCGACGGGGCCGTTGGCAAGACCTGCATGCTTATTTCCTACACCGGCAACACTTTTCCCACAATAAATTTCCTAAATCCCCCTTTTGTGTTCTTCTTCTTCTAGGGATTGCTTTGGAGTAGGGCTGTCCATCCGGGCCGGGCTGGGAGTAGGGCTGTCCATCCGGGCCGGCCCGGCCCGGTCCGGCCCGGGAAACCGGGCCCGGGCCGGGCAAAACCCAAGCCCGGACCCGGGCCCGGGTCCGGGCCTGAGCGGGCCGGACACCGGGGCGGCCCGGTTTGATTTTTTTTAAATTATTTTTATTATTTTTATTTTTTTAAAATTTTAACAAAACCATAAATCATAAATTATTATAAAAAATGTCATAAATTTAATTAATAACTTGAAATAAAATGACATAAATTACAAGTACAAAAAATGATAAAAATAACTTCTTTATTAATAATCGGTAAATCCTTTACAAGTATAAATTTATTTCGAAATTCCT
This sequence comes from Asparagus kiusianus, assembly GCA_022839385.1. Classification (NCBI taxonomy): domain Eukaryota; kingdom Viridiplantae; phylum Streptophyta; class Magnoliopsida; order Asparagales; family Asparagaceae; genus Asparagus; species Asparagus kiusianus. The sequence continues at coordinate 48,294 of BQKN01062821.1, read as the reverse complement.
CGCATCACAATAGATGAGTACATCCCAACTAGGTTGGCACCTACTCACCCATATCACTATCATTTGCAACTTTTTTCGAAATAATTTAATTCAAATTTAAAGCTAAGAAATAAAAATTACAATTTTATGAATATCTAGCTAATCATTATATCTATCTGCTAGTCCCAACTCTTCAAATTTATCTTCAATCATAGCAATCCGTTCGATGCCTTGTGTTCGCTTCTCGTATCTCCACCAATTCTGTAAGCACATCACCGCTTGTACAGTATACGGATCTAAGCATGTCCTATGGTCGTTGATCAAACATCTTGCTGTGCTGAAAGCGGATTCCGAGGCTACAGTCGAAACCTGCACTGATAGTAAGTCACGAACCATGGTGGAAAGTATAGGATATGAAACTGATCCATATACTTTCCACCATTGCAAAATATCTAAAGCATTTCCTTGACATTTAACTAAGGAAGCAGATAAATATTCATCTATTTCAGAAACCTCTAATCCTGATGAAGTTCCAGATCCACCAGTTAGTTCAGCTACCATTGCATACCTATCAAAACTTACACTTTTACCTCGACCTGTGCTCGAAGCTGAAGGTGCCGAAGCTATAGACTATTGTGTAGCTACACCATATCTAGCTGCATACTCATCATATAAGGTTTGAAAATAATTTCTAATAGCTAAATGATGAGTAGTAGCAGTAAGGGTGGATCCATCATCTAAGTCTATAATCTGTCCACCATACAATGATTGTAACAAACTTCGAAGGCCAATATCCTTCAAGCATGGATCAATAAGAACACCAATACCAAAAATATGAGGAATAGGCCTAAAATACTTATTAAATTTACTCTCCATTTGAAAAATTATATTTCCAAAAATATCATCCATACGATATTTTGTAAATTTTTTTTGAATATTTAAAATTTGTAAAGCAGCTAAAGTAATAGTTGGATAATAACAACCAGATAATAACATAGTAGCATCATAAAAAACTTGTAACATCTCATTTAATTTACATATAACTGTCCATTCATCTTCAGTTATTCCATAAGCACTACCAGAGCTAGAACTAGAAGCATAAAAATTTATAAAATCATTTATAATTTCTTTATATTCTATTGCTACAGATAACATTGCATAGGTGGAATTCCACCTATGGTCAACATCTTTTGGAATTAGTCTAGGCTTATAATTTTTCTTTTACAACATTGTTTCCATCTTTTAATTCTCATTTCAGAAGCATTATGCATATTAGCAACTGCTCTAACTTTTTCTATCATGGGTTTAATTTCAGAAAATGCACTTTGAACAATTAAATTTAAAATATGACAGATACATCTAACATGAAAAAGCTCACCATGACATGGCAATAACAAAGTTATTTTTAGAAAATCAACAGCTACATTATTATTACTTGCATTATCTAGTGAAAGAGTAAATATTCTTTGATCAATTTCTAGTTTCATAAGTTCTTCAACAATTAAATTTGAAACATTAATACCAGTGTGTGACTCTTCAATTGCAATAAAAGAAACAACTTTTTTAAACATTTTCCAACTTTCATTAATCCAGTGTGCTGTTATACATAAATAACCAGTTTGCACTCTAGATGACCAAATATCAGAAGTTAAAGAAAAATTGCAGTTTAAATTTTTAAAATAAGAAATTATTTTTCCCTGTTCCTCAACATAATATTTTAAAATATCACGTTGACAGGTTTGACGAGAAAATTTTGTAAATGCAGGATAAAAACCATCTCTAAACAAATCTTCAAATTCATCATCTTCTACTAATTTAAAAGGAAGGTTTTTAAGAACAATAAACCTGATTACGCATTTCCGAGCTCGAACAGCATCATAATTCCAACTACCGATGGTACCTGAAGAGGATGATTGGGAAAGCATAGATTGCCGGATATCACCTTGTAGATTTTGGCCTTTGTTGTGTTTTTCAATATGCCGTTTGAGATGGTTGGTGCCGCTCTTATGATGAGCTTTGAATATCTGGCCGCACAACGCACATTTCGCATTCTGAGAGATGATCCTACTGTGTTCATCCTTGGTAACGTCTATCTTCTCAAAAAAATTCCATACATCAGACCTCGGCCTTTTTGGAGCTCTTGGTGCCGTAGATTCGTCGCCACCAGATTCAGGATTAACACCGGTAGGATGAGGAGTTGTTGTAGGAGGACTCATCTCTGGATCGGTAGGAGATGCATGTTGCTCTTCATAATCAGACCCAGAAGCCATTTGTTGGAAGTATTAGAAAATACAAAAGATTATAGGATAGTATATTAGTATGAGATAGTATAAGATTGTATAAGAGAGTAGTAGAGAGAGAAATAGATGAGTTTTGTTGTGAGGAAATGAATTAAAACCCCCCTCTATTTATAGAAGCAGCCCCCTAGGTAAATGGCCAAAAAACCCTCGAACAATAGCCGTTTTTTGACCGTTTTAAGGGGCAAAACGGTCAAAAGGTCAAATCTGGCCGTTAGGCCAGATTTGACCCGGGCCGGGCCGGGCCGGCCATCCGAAGCCCCAGTGCCCAATTTGGGCACTGTTCCGGGCCCGGGTCGGGCCCGGACAGGGCTCGTCAACGGGCGACCCGGGCCCGGACCCGGACCCGGGTTTTGCCCGGTTTTCCGGGCCCGATCGGGCCGGGCCCGGCCCCGGGCTTTTTGGACACCCCTACTTTGGAGTATGCGTTGAATCTTGGGTAAAAGTTTGTGTTTATGTGATGAATTTGAAGGGGTATGCTTACCCCAATTTCGTACAATTTTTTTTGTGGGAGGTAAGGAGTTGTTTGTTTCACCATTTTTATAGAAAATGAATAGACTTTGGGTCTGACAATGACAAAATTGTAAATAAATGATTCTTTATGAATCATATTCTTGAGTTTGGTTCCCCAAAAAGTTATAGATTTCGGAATATATAAAGTTAAAAAAGTATGCTGATTTTATAGAAGCCAAATCCTAATTATTTGGGCGGATTTGGGGCAGAAAGCTAACACATTTGTACTATTCTCCCTCTCTCTTTTTTCGAATTCTATTTCTTCACAAACCCTATATTATTATGAGACCAAATCCTATCATCATTCCAAACCAAACTAAAGAACAGGAATTGGAGGGTTTCTATAAAGTTAGATTCTATTTTTTTTCATGTTATGAAACAAACATAGAAATGAAAAAAAAAGGATTCCATGACAACATAAAATTGTCTTAAAATTTTTTATGGATTAGCTAGGAATCCATAAAAAATATGGGATTCCTAATCCTATTATTGCCCACTATTGAACTAAACATCTAAGCTCATCAAAGGTTCTTATATTCACCAATATTTATTTTGGTAATCCTAAATTTTATTTGCTACAAATATGGATTTCAAATTCTAAAATTTGTAATGCTATAATTTGAGTTTGAAACAAACAAAATATTACAAATTATAGTATTCCAAATCCCAAAATATTAATGAAACAAACAAAATTTTAGAAATCCCAATCCATGTTAAAAAAACCTATGTATTTCAAATCCCATGGTGAAACCCGTATCCTAAAATTATAGGATTTGAAACAAACACCCCCTAAAAGTATTTTCTCCTAGCAGTTTGGTGCTTCCTAAACATTATATTCACCATGTTTGAAGGTAAAATCATGTTCTCTTCTTTTATGTTTCAAATTTACTTTCTTGTATATTATCCTTATATCAATGCCCCCAAATAATTTTCTGACACTTTTCTCTTGAGTATTAGATAGCACTAATAGCATCACATGAGATCTCACAACCTTTTTTATCAGCAGCGGGGTTTGGAATCTAATTGTACATCTGGTTTATGAAAAATAAATCAAAACATTGCTGAAGCTAGATAAAATATCAAATTGATAAGAGTCACGCATAAAAAGTACCAAGCTCGTAATTTAGCCTTCTCACAACTACGCTTAATAGGATCTGTAAACTTCGTGCTTGCTCAAACGAATTAAATTAATCAGCAAAGAAAAATAAAGCATATGAAGAAAACAAAACCTATAAGACTCGAATCTTTCAGAATTTGAAAGTGCTGAGATCACCAAATAAGTCATTAGCGAAGAATTCAAGGATGGACACGAAAGTAATATATTCAGAAGTATTATGATTTATATGTTTACTCCAAATATAGATTCGTTCGACGGCTTTCATCACAGTTGGCCTCAAATCAGAGTTAGGCATAAAATCCATTAATTTATTTAGAGTATAGTTGGGAGGATAAATATATTTAATCTGAATATATTTTACAATTACTTATATATTATCACGCGAATCATGCAAGTGCTGCCCGTACAAGTTTTTTTTTTCTTTTTTTTTTGCAAAAGAAAAATAAACAGTTCATTCAGTAGGTAAACTTACCTATCCCACAACTTCTAAATCTACATATCCGAAGGTTTTTGCGTAACTTGTACATAATAATGCCACCCTGGTCAGAAATCATCAATACAATTCTCGGCTAGCTATTTCACGGTCCCACACGAGTTCACACGTTTCAGGAGTCTTTTTCTTTTTCTTTCTTTTTTTAAAAGGATTATATCCGATTATGTAAGGATGCTCCAAGAGCCTACATCTTGCGTTTCCATCCATCTTAGGGGCTATTTGGTTATGTGGTTTTATAGAAAACTTTACAGAAAATGGCTTATAGTGACATTTTTTATAAAAAAAAATTTCTGGTGATTTCTATTAATTATGTTTGGTTAAAAAAAATTACAGAAAAGTTTTTATAAAGTACAGAAAAATACCCTATTTTATAGAAATTATTTTTCGCTAAAAATAGGCGAAAATCGCCCAGAAATCTAACACATATATTTAAAAAATAATTAAGTACATCAGTACCATTCTCATGTGATTTCCCATAAGCATTGTTAGTAAGCTATTTTCTATAAAGTGACATCCAACCAAACAAAAGAATAAGAAAATAAAATATTTTCTATAAAATTAGAAACTTTTTCATACTTTGAACCAAACAAAGAAATAGCAAAAAACAAGAAATATAATACTCTTTTGAGTTCTATAAATTTTATAGAAATATAAGAAAATCAATTTTTGAGTACTTTTCTTTTTCCTCTTTTTTATAGAAATTGAACCAAAGAGCCTCTTATCCGCTCGAGAAAATTTTCCCTACTTAATGTGTGGCACTTACCGAAGTAAGTGATCTATCGTAAATTTATCAAATTAAACATTTGACACTTACCAAAGTAAGCGATCTATCGCAACTTAATATTTGTTAAAATATTCATAAAATGATCAAAACATTTGTTGGCGCCTGTGGCTAAATCTGGAATAAAAAAAATAAATCTGTTAGAGAACTAAATTGCTATATTTTAAAACGTTTTCAAGTTTAGCTGCTGTGTGTTTATAAAACGTTGTGCTTAAAGTAATATTTGGCCTACTCCGGTATAAGGATCACAAGGCCAATCCGCTTTAATGAATAGTAATACAGTACACTGGCGTGTACCGACCAAGTACTGTCAAGATCTCCTTGATTTATAAGACCTTTCGGTCAAAGGCAAAGATCTCCTCGATCTATTAAACCTTTCGGTTCAAAACCTTTTAGTTAAAACCTTTCAGTTCAGGCAAAGATCTCATTGATCTGTTAAAATCTTTCGGGTCAAAATCCTTTCGGTTCAGGCAAAAATCTCATTGATCTGTTAAAACCTTTCGGTTCAAAAACCTTTCAGGGAAAACAAAGATCTTTCGATCTGTAAAAATCTTTTGGTTCACGGCTCTGTTCCTTCGGGCACAAACTAAATCTTGCACGCTTTCAAACTCTGCAGCAGCAGCACCACAATAGCTTAAACACTACAATACGTTTTTCGTATATACCAAGAGCTTCCCCAGTGGGCACTATTTATAGGCCTCTAAGGTCAGTTTTAATTGCTGCATGTAGAAACTTCTGAATGCGAGAGTCACGTTTTTATGCAACACGAGGGTCGCTACCAGCCTCGCACGAACGCAAGGGTCGCGTTCCCTCTCGTGAATGCGTGGCTCGCCCGCATGTTGTGAAGCAAGCTGCGTGGTAGCCAACGTGGCGCCATCTAGCCCAGATGCCTCCGTGCGAAGTGCAAAGTGCTCCTTACAAAGCGTAACTTAGCGCCTCATCCCGATTAGTCCCGATCCCGGGTCCATTGGTTCACGGCCCACGAGCCCACGGGCCATGATCCACTAGAGCTTTTGAGGGATTAATTGAATAAAAATAATTCTCGGCTTGCCATTGGCTAACCTCGAACTTAGGACATTTTGAAACACTAAAACTTTAACTTTTCACTATGCTACTAAGGATTTCTGAAAATACCCATAATTAATAAATATATAGTTTGAAAACTTATTTTTGCAAAGTGATTTTGACAAAATAAATCCAACAACCCCCCATAAGTTTTTAAACTAGTGTCGTGTAATGTGTCATTTTTTCAATCATTGTGCATAAGGTAAATGTCGCAAGGACTTAAATCCCCCTTAAACCAACTGAATAAAGATATATGTATGGTATTGCAGAGACTTGAACCAGCATATGTCTAAAATCCAACGATTACACAAGATCAAACTCATTTGTGGTAGTTTCACTTTGAACCACACTTGCCTTCGCATTTGCCTTGCACATTTATGGCCCTGTGCATGTCCTGGTTTCTACTAGGGCTCTAGGTATGTAAAACCCCGAAAATTTCTTTAGTATATATATATGTATACACATGTGTTAATTATCTATAGTAAATATTTTCCCTTGTGGCGAATAACCATATACATATAAGATATATATGTTTATCAGTGTTTGGGAACCCAACGGGTATATTCAAGTGAGAGAAATCGAGTGAGTTGGCGATCAGCTAGTCAAATGCCCTTAGCAGGCATTTTAGTGCTGATCGGTCGACCGACGCGGTCGACCGGCGCGGTCGACCGATCAGCGATCAGAGGGTTGTTTCAGGTTTTGGGTCGGGTTTTTGTTTTCTTTGGGTTAATAGGTTTCGGGTCGCTTGGGGAGTTGGTATTTATACCAACTCAACCCAAGTGAGATTCTGTGAACCCCAGACCCAAAACCCTAGCCTCCCTCTTCTTCCAAAAGCCCCAGCTTGGACTTGGGAGATCTGGAGCAGCTCTTGAGGAGTTCCAGTAGGATTTAGGGATTTTCAGCAAAGGGGATCCACCTCTGGCAGATCTAGGGCACCATCAACAATCAAGGCGAGTAATTTCTCGCCCAACCCCCACCCCCATTTTGTTTAAATGTCAAGAACTGAGATTTGTCAGATTTCATTGAGCCAAATTTGTATTTTTGGATAACTAATAGATTATTATGGCGTGGGATATGGATTTGGGTTTTCTACCTGCTTTAAAAACTCACCTACGATTCTGTTTACGGATCTAAAACTGAACCATCTAAGAAAAGAGTAAAAACCCCTTTTTATTTATGAGTAACTGCAAATTTTGTTGTGTTTATACATTTATGGGATGTTGGTGGAAGAGCATTACGGATTTACAACGTTGTTTAAAAAAATATAAGTCTTGTTTTTCATAAGATTTCACATTTACAGGTTTCAGCAGCTGACAGAACCCAGGCAGGGTTCTGTCCGCTCGGCGGTCGACCGACGCGGTCGACCGCTGAGCTCGAGTCAGGGCTCCGGTCGACCGCGGCTGGATTTCGGTCGACCGCGATAGATTATCGGTCGACCGCGATTCAAAATCGGTCGACCGAGTAAGATATCGGTCGACCGACGGTTCTGGCGGGCGACCGTTCTGATTTTATATCAGAGTTCGGTCGACCGGATCGGTCGACCGACGACTCCCTGTTCTAGATTTCCAGAATTGGTGTATTTGAGTATTTTTACTCGTATTCGGGGGTTTGTTTGGTTTATCTGACTATGATAATTACCCCCATTACCTGTCCATGCATAATAAATGACCCGGGGTGTAGATTTGGGACATATATACTATTTTGGTTGTGAGATTTATGAGCAGGTTTCACTATATGAGATATAGCGCTCTCTTATCGTTTCCACAGTCCTCGTGTTGGACTATAATACATAGAAGTCCTCGTGTTGGACTATAATCCATAGAAGTCCTCGTGTTGGACTATAATCCCTTTCAGTCCTCGTGTTGGGCAATTTGACACTTAATCCATGAGTTTGGATAACTACGATAGTTAGTTCTTGTTTCGGACATGATTCATAACCCTGTGTACGATTATTATACTGCATTTCACAACATGATGAATATGTAGATTTTGGTATAACACTTATGTAGATTTTAACATGATATACATGTAAGTAGTAACATGATATTCATGTTGGTTCTGTCATAGCAAAGTTATCATACTCTGGTGTTTGTTGTTTTTCCTTCTTTTTGCTACAGTGTTTGAACCTCGGGCTTAGTATATAGGAGTTTATATATTTGAGATATAAGGTATATACATGAGGGTTTCCTTGTTTGGATTATTTCGCTCGACGTACCTATTCTCGTGTTATAAACCTCTAAATACTAAAACCCTCCTTAGTGAGATTAATAAATTTTAGATCTATTATATATTATCTGTATTTTTCTTAAACAACGAGCCCTTTCCCCTTGGGGTTGGTTGTGATGTTACTCGCTAGCGCTTTGACGCTCGTTGTCCCTCCCCCTTTCAGGTCACGAGCCAGGAGCACGGAGCGTCGCAGGTTGATAGCGGATCACTTTAGTGCTCAGCTTTCACATTTTCGTTATGTATTTTGTATCTTGAGCTCCACTGTAGTAGGTGATTAGACATTGAGGACTATTTCATAGAAGTTGTAAAGGTTGTGTGCCTTATTTCATTTTTGGTCAGATGTTTGTACTTGAGACTTGTTCAGTACCCCTGCTTATCTATTCTGACATTGTTTATGTATTCCCATTTGTTGGATGATGAGATATCTATTTGATCATTTAGATTTCATCAGTCATTCGAGTATTATCTTTTACCTGTTCTTGTACCTACACCTGTTATTGATTCTACTAGATAGATGTTGATTGTGATGGTGAAACATGTTATTGCACGGTGTGGTGCATGGCAGGTTTGACATTCTTGGTTTCACCTTGGACTGCAGCCTTGTGTGAACCCAGGGGCGTCACAAGGTATCTTTCCATAAAATACCATAGGAGAAGGCCAAATCTCTACCCAGACATATGTAAGTTCTTTAGGCATGTTTCCTATCAAACATCCCGCATCCGAGATGCTTTGAACTTAATAAGGTTTAAGAGACATCATCTCTCGTGATAGGATTCTAGGTGAGTCATTTGGGCGTGTTTTCTATCTAACACCCCGCATCCAAATTGCTTTGGACTTATTAAGGCTTAACAACCATCTCATTTACATGATAGGATTATCGGTGAGTCCTTTAGGCATGTTACCTATCCAACAGCCTGCATCCGAATTGCTTCGGACTCATTAAGGCTTAACAGTCATCCTCTATACCATGATAGAATTTTAGTTGTAAATCCTACTTGACTTTTAAACCAATTATCTTACCATTAGTAGCGTAAGCTTTGAACTAATAACTTGATGTAAATGATAAGTATTTATAAGATTCACTAAACTTTGCAAATCTTACTTGACTTTTGAACCAATTATCCTATCAATAGTAGCATAAGCTTTGAACTAATACCTTGATGTACATGGTAAGTATTTGTAAGACTCACAAAATTTTCAGACCCATTCCATCAGACGTCCTTTTGATTATGTCCTTTTTTAGACCCTTAGTCAAAGGATCAGCCACATTCTCTGAAGACCGGACGTTAATCACAAAGATGACTCCTTGGCAATCGAATTCTTTCAAATAGCCATGTTTCAGACGAATGGTTCACTTATTTCCATTGAACATCAAGTTCGCTGGCACATCACTCGTCGCGTGATTATCACAATAGATAGTAATTGCACATTGTAATTCTGTTAATGGAAGATTTCAGAGAAAATAACTGAGCTACTCAGCTTCATCTCCAACAGCACAGAGTGTGAAGAACTCAGATTTTATCGATGATCGTTCAATCATAGTCTGCTTCTTAAACTTCCATGAGACGACAGCTCCACCCATGGTGAAGACAAAACCTCCAGTAGATCTATATCATCTAGTTCTGAGCACCAGCTAGTATCTGAATAGCCTTCTATTATAGCCAGATATCTAGTCTATAATAGGCCCAAAACTGTAGTTCCTTTCAAGTATCTCATTAATTACTGTACAGCACCCTAATGAAGCTTTCCATGATTACTTGTGAACATACTAAGCATTCCTACAGTGAATGCTATGTCTGGTCTTGTGCAGCTCATCGCGTACATAAGACTCCTAATAATCTTTGAGTATCTTAGCTTCTTTACTGGTCTTCTAGTGTTTGGTCGAAGCTTCTTATTGTAATCATACGGCACTGACAGTTATAGCAGATCGTAGTAGCCATACTTTCTTAGCATGCTCTCGACATAATGAGATTGGGATAATCCAATACCTTCTTTAGAATATATGATTTTGATTCTGAGAATCACGTGCGTAGTTCCAAGGTTCTTCATGCTGAACTATGCTGAAAGAAATTTCTTGGTAGATGTTACTATCTCCAAACCACTCCCGATGATGAGCATATCATCCATATAGAGACAGATAGCCACCATCTTTCCTTCAACGACATTGATTATAAGCACTTGTCAGATTCACTGACTTGATACCCATTATTGTGAACAACCCCATCGAACTTCTTATGCCAGAGTTTCAGTGTCTGCTTAAGTCTATATAAAGACTTAACAAGTTTATAAACTTTATCAGCTGGAGCATCAAGTCCTTCTGGTTTTTCTATGTAGATCTCTCCTGTGAGATATCCATTGAGAAAGGAAGTCTTCAGATCCATTTGATGTATGACAAATCTTTTTATTGCCACCCACGCGATAAGTATTCTGATGGTAGTGATCCTATAAACTGGTGCATAGATATTAAAAAATCTATTCATTCTCTCTGAGAGAATCCTTTCGCCGCCAATCTTGCTTTGTACTTCTCAATAGTACCATCAGGACGAAGCTTCTTCTTGAAGATCCACTTGCAACTGATAGACCTTGCACCTTTAGGTATATCCACCAATTTTTAAGTATGATTTTGGATCAATAAATTCATCTCATCATCTATAGCTTCTTTTCACAGAAAAACTTCTGTTAACTGTATTGCTTTTTGGAAAGTCTGTGGATCTCCTTCCACGTTATAGGTGATGAATTCATCTCTAAAATCTTTCTATCTCCTGACACGTTTAGAAGGTGCTTCGGTAACTTCTTCATCATTGATACTTTCAGTTTCTCGTGAAACTAGCTCCTTTGGTGCTTCTGACGTACTAGGATTCTCTGGTATATCTTTGAGTAAGTATTCCGCATCTCGAGCTTCAATGATCTCTGGTGCATTTGACGTACCAGCACTCTCTAGTATATATTTGAGAAATAAACCTTTATTCTTGATAAATTTGTCCTCAAAGAATTCTGTATCCCGAGTTTTAATGACGAAGTTGGTTCTGAGGTCTAGAAATCTGTAAGCTTCGCTATCTTTAATAAAGCCAAGAAACACACACATGTTTGCCTTTGGTCGAGCTTAAGCCTTCTGATATCTGGAACTCGAATATATGTGAGACACACTCACACTTTAAGACTATCCAAAAGATTTGGATATCCTAACCATAACTGATTAGGAGTACTGTCAGTTTTAAAATAGGGCACTCTATTCAGAATCTAGTTTGTCAGCAGCAAAGCCTCTCCCCAATAGCAGGTTGGTAGACCAAATGAAATTAGCATTAAATTCACCATCTCGGTCAATGTGTGATTCTTCCTTTCTGTAATCCTATTAGATTGCGGAGAATACGGAGCAGTGGTTTTAACAATGATTCTATGCTCCTTGAAGTATGCTTCCGACTTCTTAGATCGGTACTCTCCTCCTTTGTCGCTCTTGAGTCTTTTTACCTGAAATCCAAGCTGCTTCTCCACACGAGTCCGAAACTCAACAAACTTGCTGAAATCTTTATATTTAGATTTCAGTAGGTAGACGTGACAGAAGCAAGAATAGTCATCAATGAAGGTGATAAAATACTTCATGTCGCTTCGAGTGACAAAGCTCTTGAAGTCATAAGTTTTTGAATGAATCAGATCTAACAAGTTGGTACTCCTTGTTACACTTGCAAAGGGCTTCCTTTTCAGCTTTGCTTGCGCGCAGACTTCACATTTCTCAGGTTTGTTACCATCATATTTTGAAAGTAATTCTAACTTTTCCATGCTAGATGATCTTCTATAATTTATATGTCCTAGTCTATTATGCCATAACACAGAGGAGTAAGCAGAAGGGAATATTTCATTTATAACTGAGTTGGGTACAATAGTACAGACCTTATACATGCTATTAGTACAATATGCATTTCTAAAAAATATTTTCTTAAAAGATAGCACATGCTTTCCTCCTTGAAAAGACAGCCTCATACACGCGTCACATAGCAGGCTTCTAGAGACTAAGTTTTTAGCAATTGAGGGAACATGTTTCATATCCTTCAATATGAGAGTCTTCCCTAAGAGAGAGTTAGCACCATAGTCCCAGTTCTAAGAACGTGTACTACAGAACGATCAGTCATTTATATGTTCTCTTTAACAGCAACATAAGAAGAGAACAAATCTCTGTTGGAGCAGACATGACAGGTGACACCCGTGTCTAATCACCAACCAGAGATGTTGTTAGGAGTTATCATCTGAAAGAGCATAGTCATACAATTGTTAACTTGATTAATATTATGTGGCGTTCCATTCTTTGGTGCTTTGCAGTCCTTAATAAAATATCATTGCTTCCCACAGTTGAAGCATTTGCCGCTCTTCTTGAATTTTTTCTTCTGAACATTTAGATTCTTAAGGTTTTGATTCTTCTTTTTGTTAAATGACTTCTTCTTATTGGAAGAAGAACTAGTACTATTCTCAGAGTTAGCAGCCATCATGTTAGCAGACGCCTTCTGCTTAGCAAGGAGCTCATTCTTCGTGCGAGTCCGAATCTTATCCTCGATCCGAATGAGCATCTTCAAATCAGATAAAATCACCTGTCTTTTCCCTCTCCGAATGTCAGTGAAGAATGACATCCAAGATGGAGGAAGCTTATTTACAATTGTACCATAAATAAAAATTTGATAAAGATTGATCTTTTTATCATTCAGCTTCATAACAAGCTTTTCAAGCTCTTTGAATTGAGGCAAAACCTCAGTGTCATCTTTGAATTTAAAGTCCAGAAACTTGTCAATAAGATGAGACTTAGACAGCTTCCCCTCATCCTTGTACCGGTCATCCAAAGCATTCCAGATTTCCTTTGCAGATGGCTTGATGGTATAAGCATCCGCTAAATGATCGATCAGGTAGTTATGGAGATAACTCCTGCAAAAGTGATCATCTCTAACCCAAGAGGCTTCAAACTCAGAATCTTCTTCAGAGTTGGGTTTCTCCTCAGAAACCACATAGTTGATTTTCAGGAGTTGCATTTCGACAATCACTTTTCAGCGTCATGCGTTAAAGTTGGATTCGTCAAAGTTCTCTAACTTAAGATAGTCCACTCCAAGTATTCTCGCAGGATCCATTGTAGATCAGAAATATTGTTTTAAGATTGTTGGTGCTTGTGGCTAAATCTGGAATAAAACAGATAAATCTGTTAGAGAGCTAAAGTGCTATATTTTAAAACTTTTTTAAGTTTAGATGCTGTGCATTTATGAAATGTTATGCTTAAAGCAATATTTGGCGTACTCCAGTGTAAGGATCCCAAGACCAAACTGCTTCCCGGAATAACAGTACAGTACACTGGTGTGCACGGACCAAGTATTATTAAGATCTTCTTGATCTATAAGACCTTTCAGTCAAGGAAAAGATCTCTTTGATCTGTTAAACCTTTCGGTTCAGGTAAAGATTTCCTTGATCTGTTAAAATCTTTCGGTTTAAGAACATTTCGGTTAAGACAAAGATATTTTGATCTGGAAAAACTTTTTGGTTCAGGGCTCTATTCCTTCGGACACAGACTAAAGCTTGCACGCTTTCAAACTCTGCAGCAACACAACAACTTAAACACTACAATGTGTTTTTCGTATATACCAAGAGCTGCTCCAATGGGCACTATTTATAGGCCTCTAAGGCTAGCTCAATGGTCATTTGACTGTTATAAATCATAATAACAATTATGATTATAACAGCAAATGACTTAATTATTGTAATTGTTGCATGCAGTTTTAATTGTTGTATGTAGAAACGTCTTAACGTGATGGTCATATTTCTATGCAACGCGAGGGTCGCTACCAGCGACGCACGAATGCGAGGGTCGCCTTCCCTCTCACAAACGTGAGGCTCGCCCGAGCTGTGAACGAGAGGCTCACCAGCATGCTGCGAGGCAGCCAACGTGGCGTCACCTAGTCTTGATGCCTCCGTGTGAAGTGCAAAATACGACTTACAAAACGCCACTTAGCGCCTTAGCCCGATTAGTCCAATCCCCGGCCCATTTGTCCACAGCCCACGAGCCGACGGACCCACAACCCACGGCCCACTAGAACTTATGAGAGATTAATTGAATAAAAATAATTAGCGGCTTGTCGTTGGCAAGTCTCGAACACATGACCTTTTAAAACATCAAAACTTTAACTTTCTACTACGTTACTAAATATTTCTAAAAAATATCAGTAATTAATAACTACATAGTTTGAATACTCATTTTTAAAAAGTGGTTTTGACTAGGGGCTGTTTGGCTCATTTCCTAAAAAATACCGAAAACAGAAATATAGATCAGAAATGATTTCTAAACATTTCATTGGGGTTTCCCTGATTTGCTTTTCTTTGTTTGTTTCACAATGAAATCAAAGGATTGAAATGTAAGTTTTTGTTTCCACATGTTTGTTTCACAAAGCCGGAAAAATATCAACGTCTTATCTTTTGTCATTTCAACCTCCTGTACATGACATGTACCAATAAATAAAGCACCAGAGAAGAGATCCATTACAGCACCCAGGTAAGCTAACCGCCCCAACAGCAACGAAAATGTCCCAACGGTGCATGTTGAGCAACGGTCAGATTTTTGAAAAGGTAGCTTGAACAACGCTGACCAAACCAACGGTAAAAATGCCATTCACCTATATAGGTGCACCAAAGGCATTTGCTACATTTACATGTGCCTCCTCAAATTGGTTTACCCTACAAAATAAAATTCCCAAAAATCTCCTGATTCACTGTCATTGCTTAGCTATGGCTGCATCCCAGGGATCTCATATCAAATTTCGTGAGATAAATTGCTTTTGCAACATACCTACACCATTGAAGCTGTGCAAAGGTGGTTTGAACAAGGGCAAATATTTTTGGGGCTGTGCCAAATATCCAAATAGATCATGCAAATTCTTTAGGTGGGCCGAAGATGAGCATGAAAGCAAAACGAGTGAAACCAATAAAGATGAAGCCTCTCGTCAATCAGTTTTAGAAATGAAAGAGCTGGAATCAAAGCATTTACGAAGAGAATTGAAGCATGCAATTCAACAAGCTGAATACTTAAAGAAATGTATCGTTGTCTTAGGGATATTTTGCATTTTCCTTGTGATTGTGAACATTGTAATATGCACATTGAAGATATGAAAGACAAACTGCTATGTGCTTGTCCTGGTTTGAAAATATCACGCAATGCACCAATTTTTGGCAATCGTTAACAGTGTATAGCCAACCGTTGACAACCACTTAAATGTCATCCCATAGAAGCATGACAACGCAGTTGTGAGAACGATAAGCAATTGTGCTCAGGTATACGTCAACTTCATCATATATTCATCACCGGCAAACGATTGCATGACAATGTTGGCTGCATTCCACATACTTATAATTCTGAGCTCGACAATTACCAGTTGGGAATGCTTTGCCATATCATTGTATGCAATATTTACTGGTTTAGACTCTTAGAAATATTGACATTCATCACTGCACAACAAGGTCCAAGGCAAAACAGGAAATAAAATCAAAGCAAGTAAAACAAGTACAACAAGTAAACCAAGAGAATAGACCCAAATCTGTTCAAGTGAAATAGGAGACCCAAAATCTGTCAAGTGAAACAAGTGAAACACGTATCACACAGGGGGTGGGGGTGGGCCCCCCGCCGGGGGGGGCGATTTCTATGAGGTCAGTGACCCATGAAAACACAAGTAAAACAATTCAGAAATAAATCAACATGACATATTGTCTGGTTTGCAAGCTGTTTTAGATCAAGGTGAGACAAATCATGAACCCAAATGCTAACGAAAGTAGAGAAGTAACAAGTTGTGAGGTTTAGAGTTGGCAAACTAGTGAAAGCAATTCAGTAAATCTTCAATCTTAACCTGTTCAACAAACTGAACCAATACCGAAAAACAACTAGAACTGGTGCATATTGTAGTAACGAAATAGTCTAACAACCCAGTACGCAACCCAGTAAGCAACAATGAAAGGAAAATGAGCTGCATAAGCACCGATGTAGAATATGATAAAACATGACATTCAACACTACCCACATACGGCCCCGGCAAACCACAAAATATGCTAATGATCTTAGAAAAATACCAAGTAGTTTCGGTTGGAGTTTGCAAACTAGTGATGACAGTTGACGAATGCAATAAGGTTATCTGGTTTAACAACCTGAACAATATCAAAGAGAAAGCAACTACTGGTGCATGAAGCAGTAAACAAAACAATAGTGTGTAAACATGTAGTAGTAAGCTAGAACTGGTGCATGAAGCAGTTTATTAGCACAAAGTACAGTCAGTCAGCTAAAGGTGAGAGTCTTATTTCGTGGTCAACTATGGCCCTAAGTGCGCAAATAACAAACCAGCATTCATGCATGGACACATATAAAGTACGTTAATGAGTCAAGTCAGGGTACGCAGCCAGCACATGATTGGAGGTGCGTAATGTTAAAGGTCTAGTGCTGTCAAATATATTACAAGCATACCAGATACTGGAGTTTAAACAACATAATAGCAAATGTGTTTTTGGCGAGCAAAATATGTAAGAAATGGCTGCGTCCCAAACTGTTCCTGCGAAATAACCAAGAAATCAGCAAGGTTGAAATCAACAAGGTTGATATAAAGTTTAATTGTATGTATAAAAGCTTAAGTGTAAAAGCCTACCTTCATCCCCATTCTAGCTTCCCCTACCTTGCATCTTCATAAAATTGTCCAACAAAGCCCTTTGGCCAAAGTCACTCTTACCTATAAAATATCTCGCTTTGGTTTCATTTTTAAATGTGGTATCATAAAATTGCTCCAGGACTTATATGGGGTAAGTTTCTTTGTGCCTGAAGATGGCTGTGGACCATTTCTCAGTCCAGTGCTAGTTAACAATGTTGAGAGATGAGGAGAAGTGTTTAACTTCCTCCACCATTTGTTGCATGATGTCAAGGCCGAAATCTGGCTTTTTCAAGCGACCTTTTGCCGAAGGTAGTTTCTTGCTGGAAGCTATATTGATGTTGGTTTGAGATTGATTATCCTCATCTACAAAGTTAATCAAGGGATAAGACTTTTGACGCGAAGGCGTACTAACATCCTCATTGTCATCATCTGTAAGGTTGATTGCCTCCTGCCCACCAAATTGTTCCATGGAGGTCTTGGCAAAGTTACCCCTTGCTTGATCATCCCCACATATGATAGCTAGGTTCTTGTAATGTTTCAGAGGCTTATTTATATAATCTTTAAGTCTGCTCTTATTTTTATCCTGCATGCATCAATAACATCCACAGTGGAACGAATGATCAATATATGTTAGTCAAATATTCCACGTTTTGATGAGATGCACACTGCAATTACCTCATTCCACGCATCAAAACTCTCGGGATCCAACATGATAGTTTGCGTGTCATCATCCCAGCCTGCACCACTGATGTTGCGAGCAGCCTGCATGTCTTGAAACCAAGACCGTAATGTTTTCATATGGTTAACAACACTTTTCGTCACAAAAGAAGTATCAAATTGCTTGTTCACTTCAGCAGCCGCCATTGCAAATGCATGTTGCTTAAAATTTTTGTTTGGCTTAAGCCCAGACCTTGCCAAATTGGCGAGGAAGGGTATGAGCACATCATCATGAGCAGCAGTCCACCATCTAGTTGGAGCCGTAGTTGCAAGCACGTCAACAGATGGAATTTTCCTTTTTTTTATGGACAAGAACTTTGCCCTTTTTAGGTGTACCAGTTGAAGTGGCCACTACTTCATCCCTTTCCAACCGTTTTTTACTACCTGAATCAGAAGTAGTCCCTGTAATACTAGTTGGAGAATGAAAGTATCCAGAGGAATTGGAGCCTTGAACATGTTGTGACAAAGATGGGGCATTACTGAGAATGTGCATGTAAGAAGAAATGGGGTGAGCCATAGGGAAAAGGTTACCATCGATATGCGGGACATTTGGATAAACTGTGGGTGACGGCACATAGGGGGAGGCTGGCTGGAATATGGGGTTGAATGAGTGAGTGAACCCACCGCATGGCGGACACGCGGGCGAGGGTGGTCGGCCCCTAGAGGTTGAGGAGTGCGCACTGGCCCTACGGTTAGCCAACTCATTCCCATCCTTGTTCGAGTGGTCAGTCATGTCCTATACCGCGACAAGTCATATGTTAGTCACAAAAAATATGAAGTGGGCAATGTAAAATGATAGAAATGGAAAAGAGTAGCAAATGTTAGTCATGGCCATGAAAGCATCATGCATGCGTTTGTAAGAGAAATAGTTGATGACATTAAAGTGGATTACAGAATACCCATCAGAGACTGTAGTGGACATTGATGCCCAAACCAAGATTGAATGCACGCAATTGGATATTAACAACACATGTTAACGTAGCCATAATAACTAAGTGCAAAATAAATGTGGCAAAGTCATACAGACATAGTATCAGCGCACACCATTAATGTATTAAGGTACAATAACCATAAACATAACCAACTAATAACAAGTAAAAGGTGATAGTATCAAATCACATCGCAGACTCCGCCCTGTCACCATTTTGAAATTTAGTACAATAGTCAATCCACATTCCAACGCGATTTGATCCCTGTGAGATCTCCACACATCCTTGGAGGCACCTTGTTCTCTAACTGTTTGAGACCGTGTGAAATCAATAACATTGTTCTCTTCATGGATTGTCTCGTTAGTATCATCCTCTTCGATGTCGACAGTCTCATTGAGCAAGTCATCGTCTGGGTCCACTGTTGCAATGTAGTTGTGGAGGACCGTGCATGCCAAGACAATGTCGACTTGGGACTAGAAGGGGTAGTGGGGTTTTGATGTGAGAATCTTGAATCGATTCTTCAGTATACCAAAGGTAGCTTCAATCCTTGACCTTAAAGAGGAATGTCTAAGATTGAACAACTCCCTTTTATTTTGAGGTGTCCTCCCCGTGAATTCTTTTAGATGGTAACGAACACCTCGATACGGGGATATAAAACCCGGCTGGGTTGTGTACCCCGCATCACACAAGTAGTATTTGCCTACATAATGCAAAGTATGTTAATGAGATATGTGCGGGTAGTTATTGGTGTGGAATATTAGGCTTATGAGCAATTACGTTTGAGTTTACGATCTTATTACCAGTGTATACCCGTAAGCCATAGGGTTATGGTCTAGATAGAGCATCCTGGAGGATTCTATAATTATTAGCCGACCCCTCCTACCCAGCTAAAACGTAGGTAAACAGTTTGTTTGGTGTGCAGACCGCAAGAACATTTTGTGTGACACCTTTGCGCCCTCTGAAACGCGCAACAAGTGAAGCAGGTAGCATAACATCCACGTGTGTCCCATCTATCATACCTTTGCAATCCTATAGAGTACAAATTGCTATGTTAATGTAAGAAATGACTTCTTAACATAATTATTTCTAATAAGTTGGTAGAGTGGTTGATATACCTTGAAAAAAGGGTAAAAGGATGGATTGTTGAGGATCTCCTGAGGCACTTCATTTGGTGCTTGTTTCATATATCGACTTTGTATGCAGAAAATGACTTTCAATACTTTGTTGAAGTATCTACTAACTGTCTCCCCGGATCGGATAAATTGCGTTCTCATTGTTCGATTTTTGGATTTG
This sequence comes from Asparagus kiusianus, assembly GCA_022839385.1. Classification (NCBI taxonomy): domain Eukaryota; kingdom Viridiplantae; phylum Streptophyta; class Magnoliopsida; order Asparagales; family Asparagaceae; genus Asparagus; species Asparagus kiusianus. The sequence continues at coordinate 28,236 of BQKN01062821.1, read as the reverse complement.
TGTCCCAATATATTCAATGTTATAACAAGTTGCTCCTCTACGCTTATAAATCTTGTGTCCTCGAGGAGATGTTTTTTCCTCATTATCTTTGCTAGCTTAATGAAAGCACCAGAGCGCATTCTAACAAAGTTTTGATAACTATCACTATAACCGTGATATATACGACGCATCAACTCTGCCCTAGTTTTTTTATGTCGTAGTCTTTCGGCACTTTGTCCACAACGTATCGATCTGCGGAGGGACTTCATTCTCCTCAAAAAAGTGACTACTAGAACCATGATAGAAAATGCAGCCCCGGTACAAAATCTTATAATGCTCTCTTCATCACTGTAATCACCATCCATCTATAAATTTCGCTTAGCAGTTAGAATTATACATTAACCAATAAAACAGATACGTAATAATCCCTTTAAGAAATACCTATTGTAGTGCTTTGGACTTTAATTTTACTAATTTGCTGTGGTGTTAAGGAACAACACATTTTTCTTGTACGTTTCATTTTAATTCATTTGGAACTATCCACTGCTTAATTGTATTGATGCATCAAAATAATTACCAAACTGTTATAAATGACCCCAACCTGACTTACTATGTATATTATGCTCTAGAACAAACATGAATATACAGCGAAAATAGCAAAACTTCATCATACAGTAGAACTGGAAAATAGCTGGTAACTGTAGGCTAATTTAAGCGCTCATGTTAGGGATGACAGATGATAGCAGAAACAGACAATTACCAGATTGTCGAAATAGACTCCCCAAATAACCAACTGAAGTACGGCCGTTAGACAAAAGTAAATCTATGCTTATAGCAACGAACCCCCAAGTCTCAGGTAATTTAATATGTAAAAAAATTAAGTAGACGACAAATAGGTTAATTAGTTCTTATGAACGCCTAAATATCACAAATCTCATGCTCATTTGAGGCGTCAAAAATCCTGAATAATACATTCAGCGCGATAAACAATTGGGGACAATTCTAACCAAAAAAGACATGAATCGGGTCGATTATTTGCCTGCAGCAGTAGTTAAGACTTTAAAAAGCCAAATCTCCGATTAATAGAGTAGGTCAGATTGTAAAAATCAGTTGCATGCTGCAAATCATAAACCTAGACCGTTTAATCTACAAGGGAGGAGATCTAGAAATGGAGATCAAACCTCAGATTGAATGCGGTGAGGGAAACCCCAACAACAGAGGGGATTCAGGCTTCAGTGGGTGCGGATCTAACGAGCACCTTAACAAGCACAAGCGAAGGAAATTTACAGATTATAAAACCCCAAATCCACGGATTTCTGCTAGATCTGGAGCAGCAACCCATGAAATAAATCCAAGAGTTCGTGGATCGCGAAGGCCATCTCCTGCTGTAAGTATTTTTCGTGAACTAGGGGAAAATGACGAGAAAGGATCAGAGCAATGGCGAAACGAGACAAGAGGTGGAAGGGGAAAGGTCGGAGGCAGTGAAGATAATGCTAGGAAGAAACGCGGGTCGAGGCCCGCCGCTTCGATATATGTTCCCTGCGTTTTTTTAATCGGGGACTTGACATTTCCATCCGTTTTCAAGCCTCAAAGCTCTGAAAACATAATTCTTCTTTTTCTGACGTGGACCCCCTTTTCACGTCCTCTTTTCTTTAAAACCCATGACAAAACAAACATACGAAATGGAAAATGTTAAAAACAAAAAATCTAGGTGGCTCCCTTATCAGTTTTCATTTCTTCATTTTCCTTCCTTTCTTGAGCAAACAAACAGCCCCTAAAAAAATCCAACAACACTAACGATAGTTAGACGTGTGCAATGTGCCTCCTTGGACCACGAGTCTATTAGATTTAAAGTTGATAATATATTCATAAAGTTTTCAGCCTTTTCTTGCTGTCGTATCCATGAACATCATTCGTCTGTCCTCATTGTTGGGGATAAACTCAGATACGCTCTGAGTTTCCCTTTTGCGGAATTGCCCTACCGGATCTTGTTATAAGCAATGGAAAAAAGAAATTATACAGATCAAAAAATATTGCAAGAACAGAGAACACCGAGTTTTAACGAGGTTCGGCAAATTGCCTACGTCCTCGGGAGCCACACAGATAATTTCCTTTATATCAAAGAAGATTACAAAGCTTGTAAAGAGCAGATCTCAAACTTGAGATCTCTCAAGAGAAGAACCAACAAAAATAACTATTGTTGTTCAAATAACAGGCGCGAGATTTTGCTACAGTAAAATCTCCTCTCTCTTCAATAAATCACTACAGGAACTCAAGAATTTTTCTCTGAAAAATTCTCTGCTAAAGAAGTCTTCTTGATGACCGCCGCCTTGGAGTTTAGTGCTCTGAAGAAAGTTTGGGGGCATTCTGCTCTCGTGCTCAGGGTTCCCTTAAATAGGGAAACCCTAGCTAACAGCTGGCTACAGTTGTTTCCCAACGGTGCTGGCGAAAAGGAACAAAAAAGGAGGCGAAGCAACGATCTCGCCTGCTCACCTTCCATGCTCGCCTGTACGATTTCGCCCGAGTTCACTCCGCTCGAAATCGCCAATCGTTGAATCTCGCCAGCAAAAGGGATTTCAAACATTCGCCTGTTCGAAACCCCAAAATCGCCTGCAGCCCTTAAATCCGCCTGCAAGGGGATCTCGCCATCGGCCCATCGCCTGAAGATCGTGACGTCGATCTCGAACTCGCCTGAGCTCAAAATCCGCCCGATGGTCTGATTTCGCCGCTGATAGGTATGGGCCTACACCCATTTCCAACAATCTCCCACTTGGAGACCATACCGCCATCAGCAAGCTCTCTCTTAACAAGCATCTTCTTCTGTGTGGCTCCGCCCTCATCTCTTACATATGAAGGCCAACTGAAGTTGCGCACAACTCCAGTTTCTGAATGGTGACTGCCTTAGTCAACATATCTGCAGGATTTTGGCTCCCCAAAATCTTTTCCAACTGTAACTTCCCGTCCTCAATCATCGAGCGTATGAAGTGGTAACGTAACTCGATGTGCTTCGTTCTGGCATGAAACACTGGGTTCTTGGCAAGGTGTATAGCACTCTGGCTATCACAATAAAGAACTTCGTTCCCCTGCTTCAGACCCAACTCATCCAGGCACCCGGATAACCAAATCATCTCCTTGCTCGCCTCTGTCACTGCGACATACTCTGCCTCAGTTGTGGACAACGTCACAATCTTCTGCAAACGTGAGACCCAGCTCACTGCTGTTGACCCTAAGGTATAAACATACCCCGTGGTGCTTCGCCTCGTATCTTGATCACCGGCAAAATCTGCATCCACGTATCCCTGCAGTACCAAATCCTTTCTCCCGAAACACAATGGCATATTTGTAGTCCCTCTCAGATATCGCAATATCCACTTCACGGCCTCCCAATGCTGCTTCCCTGGGTTGCTTGCAAACCTGCTCACAACTCCCACTGCATGGGCAATATCCGGCCTCGTGCAAACCATTGCGTACATCAGACTACCAATGGCTGATGAATACGGCACCTTCCTCATGTGCTCCTTCTCTGCATCAGTCTTGGGTGATTGTTCACCAGACAACTTGAACTGGCTTCCAAGGGGCGTGCTAACGACCTTAGCATTCTGCATGTTGAATCTCTGAAGTACTTTCTCAATGTATTCAGACTGACTCAACTTCAACGTCCCCTCAGCCGCATCTCGGCTGATCCGCATCCCAAGAATCTGCTTCGCTGCGCCCAGATCCTTCATGGCAAAATCCTTTGCCAACTGCTTCTTCAGTTTGTTTATCTCCTGTAAACACGGTCCTGCAACTAACATGTCATCAACATACAGCAATAACACGATATAGCTGGTCTCGAACCTCTTGAAGTAACAGCAATGATCTGAATTGCATCTGCCATAGCCATTGCTCTGCATGAAGTTATCAAACTTCTTATACCACTGCCGTGGAGCCTGTTTCAGTCCGTATAAGCTCTTCTTGAGCCTACACACCATCTCTTCCTTTCCTTCCTCAATGAAGCCAACAGGTTGCTTCATATAGATTTCTTCATCCAAGTCTCCATGAAGAAAGGCAGTCTTCACATCTAACTGCTCAAGGTAGAGATTTTCAGCAGCTACCAAGCTCAACACCACCCTGATGGTTGTGAGCTTTACAACGGGGGAAAATATCTCCATATAATCCACTCCTTCCCGCTGTTGGAAACCCTTCACGACTAATCTGGCCTTGTACCTCTTCCTTCCATCACTCTCCAGCTTGACTCGGTAAACCCACTTGTTATGTAAGGCCTTCTTCTGTGCAGGTAGCTGGGCTAACTCCCATGTCTCGTTCGAGTGGAGAGAATCCATCTCTTCTTGCATTGCATGCTCCCACTGCTGAGATTCACTCACTTGCATAGCCTCCTCATAGCATTCTGGTTCTCCGCTATCTGTCAAAAGTAGGTAGTCTAGTGACGAGAGATACCTGGGATTCGGTTTGGGTACCCTGGATGACCTCCTAAGCTCCTCGCCCTGGGTGGTCGGTTCTGCAGCTGGAGTCTCCTCCGTTCTTTGATCAGAATCGACGTTGTCTCCCCCATCTGGAAGTTCCTCCAAATCCATGTACTCGGATGCGTCCGTATCCGTAGTGCTGCTCCCACTGCTTTGGCCCGCCTTAGCATTGTCCCTGTCCTTGTACATCACTTCCTCATTGAATATGACGTCTCGGCTCCTGATGATCTTCCTGTTCTTCTCATCCCACAGACGATACCCGAACTCATCAATGCCGTACCCAATGAATGTACACTTCAATGACTTAGCTTCCAGCTTGTCTCTGACATGGTCACTGATGTGGACGTATGCCACGCATCCAAAGACTCTTAAGTGTGAGAGATTAACCTTCTTGTCACTCCAAACCTCTTCCGGAATCCCAAAGTTCAATGGAACTGATGGTCCGTGATTTATCAAGTACGCTGCTGTATGCACCGCGTCCGCCCAAAAAAATTTTGGCAGACCTGCATGTAGACGCATGCTCCGCGCACGCTCTGTTAGCGTTCTGTTCATCCTTTCTGCTACGCCGTTCTGTTGCGGCGTCCCTGGAGTAGTCCTCTCCAAACGAATCCCGTTCAGAGCACAGAACTTCCTGAACTCCTCCAAATTATATTCTCCACCATTGTCTGATCTCAGACACTTCACTTTCAGGTCTGTCTCGTTCTCCACCATGGCTTTCCACTTCTTGAAGATGCTGAACACCTCTGACTTGTGCTTCATGAAGTATACCCACACCTTTCTCGAGTGATCGTCGATAAAGGTGACGTAGTACATCGAACCGCCAAGAGAAGACACACTGGCTGGACCCCATACGTCTGTATGGACAAGCTCTAGCTTGTGAGCTTTGGGTGGTCTTCCACCCTTCAGAAAACTAACTCTCTTCTGCTTTCCGAAGATGCAGTCTTCGCAAACACCGACTTCCACCGAATCGATGCCGGTTAGCTTCCCTTCTGAGTGTAGAATCTTCATACCCTTCTCACTCATGTGTCCCAGCCTGTTGTGCCACAGATCTGCACTTTCCTTGTCTGCAGCAATCGCGAGGGTGTTACTCGCGTGTGAAGTTAGGTAGAGGGTACCGGTCTTATTGCCTCGGGCAACCACCATTGTACCGTTGGAGATTTTCCACAAATCTCCGGTGAATGTTGTAACATAGCCTTCTGTTCCGAGCTGACCAACCGAAATAAGATTCCTCTTCAACTTCGGTACGTGCCTGACATTCTTCAGAGACCACTTGGAGCCCTTCAACTGTATTTGCACGTCGCCTCTCCCGATTACACTACAGGGTTCATTGTCCCCCAAGTATACTTTCCCAAAGTCCCCTGCTACATAGTTTTGAAATAGTCTTCTATTAGCAGTGGCGTGGAAAGAGGCTCCCGAATCAATAACCCATGAATCGGAATCGCTATCCATAGCGAGAATCAGCGCATCTTGCACAATATGAGCCTCCTGCTCATTTTTCTTCGGTGCTTTACAGGTAGAAGACATGTGGCCCTCCTGGCCGCAGTTCCAACATTTCCCCTTGATAGGTCTCACCTTCGAGTTCGACCTCTTCTTCTTCGACTTCGATCGATTCCTGTTTTGGTTCCCCTTATTATGGCTTCTGCCTCTCTGCTCGAGACTTAGGGCTGAACCCGAACCTTCTGATTCATTCGATTTTCTTCTAACCTCTTCGGATAGAATCATAGCTATCACCTCCTTCAGCTTCAACTTCCCTTTTCCCGCCGAGTTGCTGATTGCGGTCACGCAACCTGCCCAACTATCCGGTAACTGCGATAGTATCAACAGGGCCTGCACTTCGTCATCAAACTTGATGTCGACTGAGATGAGTTGATCAACAATCGTGTTGAACTCGCTGAGATGCATCGTGAAGGAACATCCTTCTGCCATCTTGAGGTTGAATAGCGTCTTGACGAGATGCACCTTATTTGCAGCTGACGGTTGCTCGTACATCGTTGCGAGCGCTTCCATAAGCCCCACCGTCGTCTTCTCCTTTAATATATTGTGTGCTACAGATTTTGCGAGGGCTAATCGGATCTGCCCCAAGGCTTTTCGATCCAATATTTCCCAGTCCTCGTCGGATTCTTCTTTCTTCTTGCCTTTTGCTTTACCCATCAACGGACGGTAAAGGTCCTTCTGGTACAGATAGTCCTCCATCTGTGACTTCCAGTAGGCGAAGTCTGATCCGTCAAACTTCTCAATTTTCGATTTGCCTTCTTCTGCCATTCTTACACACACAAATCTGAACAAGGGCTCTGATACCAGTTGTTGGGGATAAACTCAGATACGCTCTGAGTTTCCCTTTTGCGGAA
>BQKN01062821.1:0-10224 GCA_022839385.1 Asparagus kiusianus | reverse complement strand
GTTGAGATACCTCATGATAACCCTATCGCCATAACAACAGGAATTGATGGCTACCAGGTGAAGCAAATCATGGTCGACACAAGGAGCTCGGTGGACATCTTGTATGTTGACGCCTTCAACCATATGGGAATCGATAAATCTTGCCTGCTCCCCTGTAGACGCCCATCATCGGATTCACTGGTGATTCTCTTTTGCCAGAAGGGATGATCACTCTCCCCCTAATCATTGAATAGTACCCTACGCAAACCACCATCCAAGTGCAGTTCCTGGTGATGAACCTCAAGTCAGACCATAATGTTATTTTGGGCCGAACCGGCCTTCATCTTCTACAGGTCGTTCCTTCAACATATCACCAAATGATGAAGTTCCCAACTCCTAATGGTATGGGAGTCGCCAGGAGCAACCAGCGAGAGGCTAGACCCTGCTACCTACTATTGACTAAGGGTAAGGGTGCGCAAGATGCCTTGCCTATTGAGAAAGTCCGCCTCCAGTTGGAGAAAGCAATAGAGTGATAGAGGACGACATCGGTGAAAGAGCTTCAGGAGATACCAATCGACCAAGAAGGAATGTAGACGGTTAAGATTAGGGTCTAGCCTAGTCAAGCCCTTGCGAGGAGCATTGACAGAGTTCTTGCATGCCAACACTGATGTGTTCGCCTGGGGACCCAAAGATATGCCGGGGGTTCCCCCCAAAATGATAAACCATGAACTGGCTGTCGACAGGAACACTAAGCCTGTTTGACAAAAAAAGAGACATCTTAGCCCGAAGCACCAGAAGGCAACGCCTGACAAAGTCCAGTGACTTCTTAGAGTTGGTTTCATCCGAGAAGTATAATACCCAGAGTGACTAGCTAATATTTTGTTGGTGAGGAAGGCACTGAACAAATAAAGGATGTGTGTGGACTTCACTGAGCTCAACAAATCTTATCCCAAGGATAGCTATCCCCTGCCTCGAATCGATTAGCTAGTCGATGAGAGTGTCGGACATGAGCTGCTCAGCTTCATGGACGCCTTCTCTGGCTACAACCGGATCTTCATAGCAGAGCATGATCCGGAGAAGACCTCCTTCATCATCGACTTGGGGACATACTATTACAAGATGATGTCATTCAAACTAAAGAATGTTGAGGCCACTTATCAGAGACTTGTTAATAAGGTCTTCAAGCACCAGATCAGCCACAATCTGGAAGCTTATGTGGACAACTTTGCTGGTGAAGTTGAAGCAACCGCCAGTCCATATATCAGACCTGGATGAGACCTTCTTCACTCTTTGACACTAACGAATGAGGCTCCATCCCGCCAAGTGTGCCTTAGGGGTACAATCGAGAAAATTCATGGGGTTCATGATCACCCAAAGAGGCATAGAGATTAATCTCGAGAAGATGTCCGCCATAGAGTGATTGTCCGAGTCGCGCACCTTGAAGGATATTCAGCAGCTGAAGTAGAAGATAGCGACATTAGGTCATTTCCTCTCCAAATCTTCTGAGAGGAGCCTCCCATTCTTCAAAACTCTGAGGGAACCTGAAGGAGAGCATGACATGGACGGTTGAATGCAGTGCATCTTTTCGGGATCTCAAGGCCTACTTGAGTACCAAACCACTACTAAGCCAGCACATAGGGGGAGAGACATTACACCTATACATGTCCATCTCCTCCGAAGCCGTCAGCTCTGTCCTCGTTGGAGAAAAGAGAAACATTCAGATTCCTATTTACTATGTGAGTCGAATCCTCAAAGCGGGTTAGCTCAACTATCCCTTCATAGAGAAGGCTATCTTCACTCTCATTATCACTGCGAGGAGACTCCACCCTTACTTTCAGGCCCATGACATCATTGTGCGAACAAGTCTACCTCTAAAGAAACCGCTGGACAGCCCTATAACTTCTGGGAGAATGGTCACCTAGGCAGTCAAACTCAGTGAGCATGATGTGCAGTTCAAACATATGATGACAATCAAAGCTCAAGCCTTGGCCGACTTCCTGATTGAGTCAATCTCGCCAATCGATAAGCTGGACGCACCTTCGCCATCCACTTAGCCAGCACCTCTAGCAACCCAAGCATCTACTCCACAAATCTATCACACTCTAGAACATGATTCACCTAAATTCACCTCATGATGGTCGTTGAAGGTGGAGTGGTCCTTCGAAGAAGCCATCAGTGGGGCAGGAGTGGTCCTGCGTAGCCCCGATGGGTCGACGCACGAGAACTCCATCTCTTTTGACTTCTCGGCCTCAAATAATGAAGCCGAATATGAGACTCTTCCTGCTAGCCTTTGAGCGGCACAACCGCTAAAGGTAGATCGGCTCTACATCTTAGCTGACTCGTAGTTGGTCTTCCATTAGGTGAATGAACGACATGCATCTAAAGATTCGAGGATGACCTTGTACCTCAAAGCTGTTAAGGAGTTTTTGACTAGTTTCTTAGATTTCATGATAGCTCAAGTCTCCCGCGTGCTCAACACTCAAGCGGATGCCCTCTCTAAGCTCAGATTGACAAGCTTAAGGATTAGCTCGGGGCCTGTCTATACCGACACCCTTGAGCGACACAACATCTCCAAGTCACCAGAGACCATCTTGAAGACCGAGACACTTATCGTGCCCTATTGGTTGGATCCTATTGCACTTTATCTAACACAAGGTATCTTGCCTGAAGATCCTACCAAAGTTAGGCGTCTCTAAAGGAACTCTTGCTGCTATCTCATGATCGATGGACAGCTCTATCGGATGTCATACTTAAGCAGTGGTCTAGGACCTTATCTGTGGTGCCTTCGGCCGCCAGAAGCCAGCTATGTTCTCAAAGAGATTCATGAGGGCACATGTGGAAACCATCCTAGGGCCCAAACTCTCATGAAACCATCCTAGGACCCAAACTCTCACGCAGAAAGTTATCTGTCAAGGGTACTACTGGCCCACCATATTGGCCGAGTTAAAGTGACTCGTCTCTCATTATAAGAAGTGCTAGTTCGTCTCATCCATCCCGCGAGCAGCGGCCATCGAGTTAACTTCTATTTTGAGTCTCGTACCATTTGCTCAATGAGGGCTAGATTTGTTGGGTCTTCTCCCCTAGCTTCAGGATAGAGAAAGTTTCTCATCGTGGCGATTGACCACTTTACCAAATGGATTGAAGCCAAACTATTTGCTAAGATTGGTGAGAGTAACGTCATAAGTTTTGTCTGGAAGTCCATTGTTTATCATTTTGGTGTGCCTCGGTCCTTTGTGACTGACAACGGCACCCAGTTTAACAACGGAGGCTTCCGCGACTTTTGCGAGGAATACAACATTCACCTTAAATTCTCCTCAGTCGCTCACTCAAAATTCAATGGACTTGTAGAGGCTGCCAACAAATGCATCCTCTAAGCATTGAAGAAGAAGGTGGACGTCACAGTAAGGAACTAGATTGAAGGGTTACCTAGTATCCTCCGGTTGTACCGCACGACCCACAAGAACTCAACCGGGGAGACTCTATTTAAGCTAGCTTACGGTGCCGAGGTAGTAACTTCAATCGAATTTGGCATGCCAGCCATCCGACTACAACACTTCGATGAGGACATGAACTCAATAGGGGTTTGGATTGGGCTCGATCTCCTAGACGAGAACCGAGAGAAAGCGCTTCGGTTCTAGGTCACCAATCACCAACGAATCACTTGCTACTACAACAGCAAGATCCGACCAAAGAGATTTAGCGCTGGCGACCTCGTCCTTCGTAAAGCTACTTTCGACAAAAACACTCGAAGAGGCAAGTTAGCTCTTAACTGGGAAGGCCAGTAGTCTTAGAAGAGCTACGAGGAGGCACTTATCGGCTAAGAGCCTCAGATGAGAGAGTCCTACAACATCCCTTGAATGTTGAGCACTTGAGGTGATATTTTCAATAATTTTTAAATTTCATTCAGTATTAATGGAATTATTAATTAAACTGAATTGACTCCCGTTTCGTACTTCTGTAGTACCAAATCTATGCGGGAATTATTAAGCCCTTGGTGCTATCTCAGGATAAACCCAAGGCATACTCACCATATGGTCGACTCCCACAGTTTCCACTCGACCATTATAGTAGGGTCAAAAGACCCAGGCATCTACGTAAGTCCTGTGCACCCAACCTCAGGGTTGTCAATTTGCTAAAGCCCTAGTTTTATCCTGGGCACACAACCGCAAGGTTGTTCATTTGCCAAAGACTCAGGCACCTACGTAAGTCTTGGACACTCAACCTTAGAGTTATCACTTTGCCAAAGCCCCAGTTTTATCTTTGGCACACAACCTCAGGGTTGTCCATTTGCCAAAAAACCCAAACGTCTACGTAAATCCTAAGCACCCAACCTCAGGGTTGTCACTTTGCCAAAACCCTAGTTAATTTATCCTGGGCACACAACCTCAGGGTTATGAGCCTACATCTTCTAATCTTATTTTGATGATTACAAACAATTCCTAATATTGTTTGTCTAGTATTTACATTTTCTTGTTAGGTATTCTAGACAAATAATATGTTGGAGGATGGATGGAATCAAGCTTTCACGATCATAACCAATGGAGGTTGGCGGAATAGTAGAGTGAAGCAATACAATTCAAGTTGAAGATCCAAGTTCAAGCTTCATCCGCAAGTTTACCAAGAAGAGCTTATTGAAGATCAAGATCATCACTTGGTATATTAGTTTAGGTTTTATATTATATGCGTTAAATACTTCAAGCTCAATTATATACATACATACACATTTTGGTTTTTGTATATATATAGTTATATATATACATATATGTTTTGGTTTAGCTATATATATATGAAACAATATATATCTTCATATATACTTTTATATGTTTCATATTCTATTGTATTTATAAAATATTAGGTTTTTGGTTTAGGTTTTATATTATATGTGATAAATACTTCAAGCTCAAGTATATACACACATACACATTTATTTTTTGTATATATATAGTTATATACATACATATATGTTTTGGTTTAGCTATATAGATATGAAACAATATATATCTTCATATATACTTTTATATGTTTCATATTCTATTGTATTTAGAAAAATATTGTGTTTTTGGTTTATATGGTTTATAGGCTTAACAACTATAGTTTATACTTTTTATCAAGTTTATAAAATCATTTTATAAAGTTTTAAAACTTGGTTTATGTCAAAACATCAAAATTCAAGTATCTCATGTTTTTATATTTTGGACATATTTGCAAAATGATGATATTTTATAAATGGGAGATACTTTTTGAAAACTAATTTTTGTACCATGTTCATTTTCATGTTTACAAGCATTCTTCAAAGTTTTAAATTTTTTGGAATTTATTTGGTATTTTAAACCATGTTTTAAGTTGATATATACTGTTTAAAACAGGTTGTGTGCATGTCTTGAGTCGACTCATGAACAGTGTTGAGTTGACTCATAAACTATTATGTAGTTTACATTTTGTTTCTGATGAGTCGACTCATAACATCATGAGTTGACCCAGACAGGTTGAGTCGACTCATACCTGTCATAAGTCGACTCATGAATTTTATGAGTCGACACATAAGTTGCTTTTAGCCTGTAACGGCTAGGTTATGAGTCGAACCATGATTTTTATGAGTCGATCCATAAAGTGTCCGTTGCACAGTAACGATTATTTTTCAGCTTTTTTTTCTTTTGGGTTTTTTTGTCTTTTTCTTTGGTTTCTTGGTGTACCTATATAAACCCCTATTGTTCTCATCAGAATTAAGTTTTTTGAAGATGGTTTTTAACAAGAGTTTTAAGTATTTAAAAGTTTGTTTCTCAAGTTTAAGTTTGGTGTTTGAGTTTACGAAGAGGATGCTTGTATTTTTAATTGAGGAATTCATCCTCAATCTTCTTCAACCTCTTTGTATTTATAGAGAAGTTTTTCTAACTCTTTTCTCTAGTAATTTTATTATTGATTTTCATATTCTTATTATTGCTAGTTTGCAAATTGAGTTAGATTTTATTTATACTTATTTTATCACACACACCCTATTTGAGCTTGTAGGATTTCATACATCATATATTGGGTTGTGGGATTGTGATTTGTGAGATTGATCTTACATTGAGTTCTCACCTATTGTAGAGAATATTTTATTGTTGTTGAGCTAAATTATGAGATACACTTTGTAATATACTTGTACACTAAGAGAAGTGTGTGGTGAGAGATGAGGTCATCCCAAGAGGAGTGAGGTAGGTGGTAATGCATAGAGGTAGGTTGTAATTCCAAACACTTGCGGGTGACACGGGCTAGAGACCAATACTTAAAGGGTGTAAAGTATGATTGCAAGAGTGTGAATTGTAAAATTTTCGGTGAACTAGAAAACTATAGTGTGAGGTGTAAACGTTATTCTGGTGAGCGTCAAAAATCCGGTTGTGATAGTGGAGATCTCCTCGAGGTAAGGAGCGGAGACGTAGGTCGTGGGGACCAAACTCCGTGATCATATCTTGTGTTTGTGTTTGTCATTTGCGCACTATCACTTGTTTATTTACTCTTGTTCATATATCATTGCATATATCAAATTGAATATCAATATTGTTAGGTTATATTTGTTAATTAATTTTAATCAGCATTAATATCTAATAAGATTGACAATAATCTATTCACCACTCTCTAGGGTACTTTCACGATCCCTTTACTCTGCGCCTCTTCGCTCAAAAACCAAAGTGACGCCATAACTCGCTGACATCTTCAGCGTCATCATATCATTTTAAACAGTAATGTTGGAGATAAGTCTATGTTGGAGATAAGTCATTCAAAAGACATAAATTAAGATTGCACTGCACAGAGAAAGCAATTTCAGGTTCAAAAATATTTCTTTATTTATTTATAAGGAATATTCACAAGATACAATGTATACACATATACATAAAAATAGAGAGATAGGAGAGTCCTAGGAGGCTAAGAGGTCCATTCCCGCTCCAAGCATCAGAGCAGGGAGCTTATGGGAGTAGTCGGTAGAGGAGTCGAATAGTCTCCTCCTTCATCCAACTCCCTCTCGTCCTTGCCAAGATCGAGTCCCCCTCCCAGTGTTTCCACCTCCACCAACTCATCCAAACACTTGGCCACAATAGGAGGGTAGTGGAAGCGATCGGGTGGGTTTTTCATCTTGGCCGGAAGTTGCACCGACAGGTAGTCGTATCCAACCGTGTATGCTATCGCCATTTTAGTCCTTCCAGTAAGGCCTTGGTGATACCCCTTGATGATCTCCTGGTGGTAAGTCTTCAATTCAAGATAAGCATTACGGCTTTGGGCTACCGCCAGAGAATCCTACAAGTGGGCGACCTCCCCCTGAAGCTTGACGAACGCTATATGCTACTCGTCCAGTTGACGTCTCGCATACACCGTCGCCTCCTTCTCGACCTCAACCAGTACCATAGCACGATCCCTCTCCTGGAGAGCCTCGTCTAGTCTCCTGGCTTTCCCCTTGCTCTCCTCCAGCTCCTGCCTGAGCCCATCGACCTCGGAAGCACCTGGGGTTGGCGTCTCCTCGACCCGTTCCGAGTCGACCCCTATGTCAGCCCTCGGGGAAGTAACCTCCCCTAGAAGCTTGAGATATGTAGTCCAGACCTACTCCATCCGACCGAATAACTCTATCTCCACCAAAGTGCAATGAATGAAGTAGTTGTGAAGGCTATGGTGGTGACCGATATCAGGAACCCCTTGGAAAAACTCTTCATCCTGAGAAAGCGAGAACTGCTCAACCACATTTGATTGAATTTGGCAAGAGCCCATAACAGTCCCCCGGACGCCGAGATGGTGATCGAGATCGAAGAGGTGCTCCGAGTCGAGCACCTGTCCATACTGAGAGCCGACCCCTTAAGTCCCGATGAGGTACTTCCTCATCCTCTCCCAATCTTCTTCTCCGATGTTGGCAATGCGGTTAGGAAATGGATATTCTAGCCCTGCTGGAGGCACTATCTCCTCCTTGACCGGCTCCTTCCCCCAGCGAGTCGACTCACCGTGATGACTGAACGACTCACCCTCTCCAGCAAAGGCTCTGGCCTCGCTCCCTTCTCTTGAGGAGCCTCGACTAGTTCTCCCGAGGTAAACTCATCCAGATGAATAACATCGGTGTCAACCATCTCAACCGCTGCATGAGACTCCTGTTCCTCATCTTCCCTCCAGGGCCGCCTCCTCTGTCTATTGATAAGAGTGAGAGCATGCTCCTTGTTGGCTGTCTCGGCCTCTATTGGAGGAATGTCCCGACAAAGGCCCTTCATGGGCCTAGCAGACGATCCTTCCTGGGGAGCAGCCAAAGGAACAGTAGGTGCCATCGTCACTTCTGTTGTCCCTGCGATAAGGGGCTAAGCCTTCTCCTGGTCCTTGGTAGAAGGAGGCACTCCTGACACACCGACAAGCCACAAGACCGAGCTGTCGTACAGATGGTTGACTCGATGAGAACCAGCATACACCTTGATCTGGTCGAGTGCATCCTTCTTAACATTGAGCAACTCACCCTCCATGAGCGCCTCCCTCTTTATTTTAGGTCAGTTGTGTTGAATATCATATCTCCATGATAGTATTTTGATGATAACAATTTATATAATGTGTGTTATACAAATGCACTAACTCTTATATGCAGCTTTCAATATTAAAATATGAACAAGTGCAAGTTGAGATTCAAGGCATTATGAAGTGAAGAAGATGAAGAAGAACATATGAGATAATGCATTTTACATTTTCTTTACTTAGAATTATTGTACAAGCCTTGATCACTTACACACACACACACACACACACACACATAAATATTAGAACACACTAACACAGGCTTAGTGTGTTGGTTAACTATAGAAATTTCCTATGTTAACCATTAGAGTTATAATTAACAATAGAATGTCAAAACTTTGAACTTGTATCATTTTCTAACTCTTAGTAGTCGACTAATTAGAATAGTAGTCGACTACTCATGTTTAAGTCTTAAATATATGTTTCTGTAATTTTACAGTATAGTCGAGTATATAGATAATAGTCGACTACTCAAGTTTATGACAGAAACATAAGTTTCTGTTGTTTTACAGTATAGTCGACTAATTGTCATTATAGTCAACTACTGAAGGCAAAATTTATTTTCTAAGTTTCTGTCAAATTACAGTATAGTCGACTAATAAACTTTATAGTCGACTACTGAGAAATTTTCTAAATAAACAGAGTCTGTTTAATCTCAGTGTAGTCGACTAATCAGTCTTGTAGTCGACTACAGATACAGTTTTTCCAGAATTTAAAGTTTGAATATATGACTATTTATAGCCGTTTTTTTAAACATTTTTAAAGTTAAAAACTTATCTTTTCAAGGGCTATAAATAGGTTATTTGTTCAGAAAAAATGCACACATTGAGATACCCATAAGCTTTGATTTTTGTGCAATTTTTTCTAGTGAAAAATATTCAGATTTTGAGAAAAAAAAGTTTCAGAAATTGCTTTTGAACATCATTCAAATACTTATTGTTTAGGCAATTTATAGAAGTTAGAATCATTCCTATGTCACTACTACACTACACTACAAATCAAGGCTTATAGGAATTGAAATTGTTACTTCAAAAAGTTTTCTCAAGTTGTGAGAGGTGTTAATCTCTTGGTTTAGAGATTGGTGTGTAAATTGGCAAGGTATTTGTCAAATTGGTTTTATAATTTATAGGGACTTGCAAATTGGTCAGGTTTGCTTTTGATTTTGTAAGTTTATTCAAAATCATAGTGGAAACTCTCAAGCGGGATTTGCTTGGGGACTGGATGTACACCGGATTGGTGGAACCAGTATAAAACTTTGTGTTTGTGATTGTGAATTTCTAAGATTGCCATTTTTCTTTGTAATTTATAATCTACTTTGCATAAATTTTAAAAGAATACTATTCACCCCCCTCTAGTGTTCTAGTGTTTCTATTTCAGATCCTACAAGTTGGAGTAGCCCAACTCTAAGTCATCCCTGTAGGCGTATAAAATTGCCTATAGGTCCCACAATACAGCTCGACGACGCTAATTCGACCAAATCGACCATCGGGCGACGTATCCAAACAAGACCGTTAGCTCGCCAACGCTGAAGCCAAGCCATACGCAACGGAGCAGATTAACGAGGCGACGAAGCCAACAAATCGCACCCAAGCATTGGAATGCATCCACTCGCACGCGGAATCAAACCAACGTTTCGGGGAATCACCGAGTCATCTAAACAAGAGCGAACTCGGATGAATCACGATCGAATCAAGATCGGTTTCGGACTCGAACTCAGAAGTGGGTTTACTG
>BQKN01062816.1:144087-165544 GCA_022839385.1 Asparagus kiusianus | reverse complement strand
AGGTGTGCCCCTAGTGCCACTCTTAATTAATCACACCTCAATATTACCTACTAACCAACTACAAAGGCTGTTGTCCAATTTAAAGAAGCATTGGAAACAGGATTAATGTAGCTACGAACCTGGACACGGTGCGCGGTCATGGTCCTAAGGAAAATTTCATAAAACCCCCTGGAACTTTTGGGTGGTTTCCGTGAAACTTTCTTAACTCTATGAATCAGAGCAAACACCCTCAACTTTCAAAAGGATATCAAATTAATCTTTCGAATTATTCAAAAATGTTGTAAACGATATTAACAGATAAAGTAACAGGTTTGAATTATGACAGATATCAAAAGTTTGTGATGGAAATTTTGAATGAAAAACGTACATATTTATGGGAGAACGAAGACACAACAATCAGATCATAAGTTTTCTTTGATCTATAAAGTCTAGGGGGTTTTGTGCAAATCCCTGCAAGTTCATGGAGGTTTTTTTGCAAATTTCCTAAAGTTCATGAGGGGTCGGTGAAATTTATTGCATCTGCGGAGGCCTCTCACATATATGCAACGTTTTATGTAGTGCAAGGCTGTCTGTGTTTTTTTAGTACTATTGAAATTTAGCAAATGGGATCCAAAATGGTCCAATGAGAGTTTGTAATATAAACAATTGAGATCAATTTTTAGTGTGTTGTGAAACAATTAAATAATGTGGATGTCCATTTAGTTTTCCGAGAAGATTGATACATGTATTATCTCTTGATATTCTCCTAGTACATTAACATTTTTCCTAAAACAACACAATACATGTTTTAGAATAACCAAGTTCATTAATGATATGATTCATGTATCATCATCTTAATTTGGCTATAAATAGAGGTATTCCTACCTCATTTCGTGATGAAATAAAAATTCTATCTACTTCTTGACTACTTTCTCTACTCTATTTTATAGTTTATAATTTACTACATAAACTGCTACACCAAAATACATTAGTTTTACAACATGTTATCAACACGAGATTCTACTATTGAAACAATCCATTTTAAGTCCATTAGATTCATCGTTGGGCACATGTTCATATTTTGGGTAAACCTTTGAGGTAAAATTTCTCTTTCCAATTCCATTCATTTTTCATTATGACTAACCTTACAAAACAAGAATTTATGCCTCTTGGTAATTCTGGAAAGAACTACTTATCTTGGATGTTAGATGTTGAAATACATCTTGTTGCAATGGGTCTTGAAAATATTATTGTGGAAGAAAATGAGACATCAAATCAAGACCGTGCCAAATCTATGATTTTCCTTCGCAATCATTTGCATGAAAGATTAAAATCCAGATATCTAACTGTGAAAGATCCACCTACTCTGTGGAATAATTTGAAGAGAGATTTGACCACCTGAAGTTGGTCATGCTCCCAAAAGCCCGATATGACAAGCTTCACTTAAGGCTATAAGATTTTAAATCAATCAATGAGTATAATTCTACAATGTATAAAATTACCTCTCAATTGCAATTGTGTGGAGAAAATATCACTGATGACGATATGTTAGGAAAAATATTATCCACCATTCATGCCTCGAATATGCTCCTGCAGCAGCAATATCAAGAGAGAGGATTTAAGAAATACTTCGAATTAATTTCATGCCTCCTTTTGGATGAACAAAATATTGAATTATTATTGAAAAATCAAGAATCCCGACCTACTTGAAGTACGAGTTCAAAAAATCTTTTCATGGTCAATATTACCCTTAACTTTTTAAATATTATATTATTATCCTAATCTATTGTAATTATCCTCTCTTCTTTGAATTGGTAATTAAATGATTTATCCTATTCATAATGAGACTTAACATGTTACTGGATAAAAAAGATACGTTTCATATAATTCAAATCATTTACTTATTTTAGTTCGTAGAGAAATCTAAAAAACATATGCTAGATAGCACCTAGATATTTTTAGACTTTGTAAAAAAATATTATTCAAGTTTTTTAAATTGCAAAAAGACCCCTACAAATTCAAAATTTTATTAAAGCATCTTGAAAATTATAAATTTTACTTATTTTAATTCAGTGAGAAATCTAAAAAATATGCTAGCGAGAAACTAAAAGTTTTTTGACTTTGAAGAAAATATCTTATAAGTTTTAAAAATTATAAAAAAACCCCTAAAATTTTAAAATTTATAAAAACACCTTAAAACTTTTAACCTATAAACACACTAAAAACCTACAAATAACACAAACAACCCCAAAAATTTATGAAATTTATAATAAACACACTGTATTTTTTACAAATTACAAAATAAAATCTCAAAATTATAAAATTTACAAAAATCCTGATAATTTCCAACCAAACAGTGCATTAAAAATATAGGAATTACAAATATCCCCTACATAATTTATAATTTATATAAACCACCATTAAAGTTTAAAAAATTACAAACAAACCTTTAAAATTTAAATTTTACAAAAACACCCTGATAATTTTAAACTTATTAGTAAATTAAAAGCATAGGAATTATAAATAGTCTATATATAATTTACAATCTATAGAAAAGACCCATAAGTTTCAAAAATTGTAAAATCCCCTAAATTTTATAATTTATGAAAAAACACCATGAGAATTTCTAACATATAGACATTAAAATAAATATGCAAAATTACTAACAACCCCTAGAAAATTAAAATTTTGTAAAAAAATATCATACACCCTTTAAAAGTATAGTTTTAGGAAAAACTTTTCATTGTCAATATTATCCATAACATTTTTAAAAAGAACATAACTAATTGAAACTCTATTAAATTTAAAATTTAGTACATTGCAAAGTACCCCTCCAAAGTTTAAAATTTTTTAATGATTTTTTATAATTCCTTAATTTTAATGTAATGTTTAATAGTTTTGTGTATAAATTATAAGATTTTAGGGTGTTTTTCTACAAATTTTAAAACTTTTAAGGGTGTTAGTTTTGTAGTTTTCTAAATTTTCATTGTGTTTTTAGTGTAATGCATAGATAATTTAATTAATAATGATATTGAAGAGTAAGTTATTCTTAAGATTATTAGACCATAGTTAAGTGTGCATATCACTATTCCTAGGCAGTATAATTTATATATGCAAAACTTTTCAAACAATCTATATAATGGTTAAAAAGATTTTGGCTTTAATATACTATTTTTTATAAATTATATTTAATGTGAACCCACCTGAGCTTGACTGTGGTCATCATAATTTTAATATATTTGATTGATTGACTATATATGTATATAGATCATAAATTACTTTATTTTCTTACATGAGCTAATATTTGACACTTAATAATTTAAATTATTACTTTTAAATTTAATATAAAGAGGAGCTCTAATAACATTTATTTATTTACCTATAGGATAATTCAATCTTAATTCCTATTTTTTTTGCTTGAGATTTATTCTATAGTTACGAGTATCAAATTAGTAACTAAAATAATAATTATTTATGCTTAAATTAGGATGATTGTAGTTGGTCACTCACTATGAAATTTTCATGAAGATATACATCTTACTTTCTATAACTATTTGAATTGTCCATGTATATTTTATAAATTAGTTGTTAATTTGACATATTAAAGTACTTTTCCTAGAAATTTTTTCCTTTGACTTTTAGATTGTGTAATCATTATATCATCATTCTAGCATAGAAAGAACCTCACTCTAAATAGTTTCAAGCCAATATTTGAATTAAACTGAAGTATATATTGTTGTTACTATGTGTATATATTTTTAAGAAAATAATGTCAACATTTTAAAATAGAAGAAAATATTCTAACATTTGATATTATAAAAACTAAATATAGCCAATTGAGTAATTAGCAAAAGAGAACTTACATCTGAAAAGCATGAATAATAAGATAAAGAGGAAAGGTAATGACATTGCCAACAGTACTACAAGTAACAAACTACAATGTAAAATTAACCTATTTTGTGGAGCCCATCTACTGGCTATAAGCATTGAAGTTTCCATATATATACTTTATAATTAATCAAAAATGGTCATATAATCTTATATAATAAAATTGATTTAATACTTGTTATGGTGTTCGCTCACCCAAGATACAGTATTCACAAAATGATACGATAAGAGTCCTAGTCAACTCCTAAGAGTTCTAGGCATTTCGACTCCTAAGTCGAATATCTAAGACCTTGGACCTTACCAAAGGATAAACCCAAGGTACAATTACAGAGGTCTCGGCCTCACCGACTCATCAAGATGGCACCCTGGTGTCGACACAAGAGGCGATACTAGCCGATACGAGAAATCCTGACATGCCAGACGAGTCGACATCTTTATATCGACTCAAAAGGCGGTTATTAAGCTGAGATAAGACGATATTTCACTCAGTCGGACATGTCGACACCCCTAAGTCGATACGAAAGGCGGTGTCGGTCGACCCTTTTATCAAGGACAATCCTTTTTAAGGCAGTCGACCACTCACTGGGCATTTCTCATAGACGACTTAAGGGGCGTTCCCTGCTGTCGACTAAGTTGAGGACTCGACCCTAGTCTCAAGTCTCTTCACCTGATCAAATGTCGACATCTCAGTCCACCTCGAACAAGTCTTATCCAGATATTGGCCTGACAAAGTCTCCATGACTCGTCAGCTCAATCACTTCCCAAAAAATACGGAGATACATTCTCCCATAATGAAGTAACTTCCCCTCCAGTCACCAGTCAACACTTATAAAGCAAGGGACAACTCAGCATGCCCGCATGCCTTCTACCATGCTTATAAGTCACTTCTCGGATATCACAGAGATGCCATCTCCTATGCTGAAATGACTTTCCTTCTAGTCGCCAACCAACACTTGTAAAGAAAGGAATGACTCATCTTCCAGCTCACATTTTGTCACTGTCATTCTGCATGGCCGAAATGACCAATTTACCATGGACATCCATGCTATATATGAAGGTTATTCACCATTAGAGGGAGAGGCCCTCATGAAATCAAGGCAAGAAACAAAGAACAATCTAACTCTTCTAGTCCATCCAATCTGAGAGATGATAATCTCTAATGCGCATAGCATATGAATGCATAGTTCTGAACTCCACTCAAGCTCATGTTTATCAACTGACTTGATCATCAGAGGAACCACGGGGAAACCGGTCTCCGCCCTCTCACGAGTTATTTCTATCTGTGCAGCGCGGACTTCAGACCCTCATTTAAGAACTAGGCGTAAAGCTAGAGAAGGGAACATGCCCTCCATCATTCTTCACCATCCCATAACCATCTTCTTCTAGATTAATTGGTTGTTTGATATCGAGCATCAACAGTTTGGCCCCCACCGTGGGGCCTTTCTTCTTTTTTAGGAAGACGCGCCAAGTTCTGAACAAGGGTATGATTTTAATCACTCTGAATAAAAACACCAAAATTGCACCATTCAAGCTAAATAAAGTCAGGAGTTGCATCATTCAAGCTAAGGAGGATTAGCCTATGGCTATGAGGAGCCAATATAGGCGTAGCCCTCAAAGGCTCCTATAGCTTTCAAGGGAGCATCTGTTGGGCGGGTCATCCACCAAATGATGGGACCGCTACCAGAACCCCAAAAGCCCTCTAGGAGAAAACATATCACTATGGTGATTGTCTGGCTTGGACATGTAGCACAGGATTCTTATCACCATCACAGACGAACTCTAGACGAACTCCATCTTCTGGACAACCAAGAAACCTGGAGTTGGATCACGAAGCAGAACCCTACCTCCTCCAAGGGTTATGAGCAAATCCAATATAACTGAAGCTCCCACTAACAATAGATCATATGAGTATAGGAGCAGTGATTAAGTCTATTGTAGGCACCTTGGACCAGATGGACTTTTATTCGGAGAACTTCCAGGATATCAGGGATGCGATTGCGGGAAAAGCTTAGGGTCTGTCAGCTGATTGTTCTCAGGAAGAATGATCTTAGCCCTTCAACCGATGCCTTCACCACTAAAGTTGCCTAAGCTCTAATGGTCGAAGCATGTGACTCGCATGATCCCCATAAGAGAGAGTTTTCCATCCACAGCATGGTCCTATCCCCCAGTACTCCCAAAGCTCCTTCAAGAAAGCCATCATGGTTTGTCATTTTTAGGGAGTACAATACCGGCTGGTGGATTCCCTCCCCATGAGAGGTTCCACCATAAAAGGT
The DNA here is from genome assembly GCA_022839385.1 of Asparagus kiusianus. Lineage (NCBI taxonomy): Eukaryota > Viridiplantae > Streptophyta > Magnoliopsida > Asparagales > Asparagaceae > Asparagus > Asparagus kiusianus. The sequence continues at coordinate 159,404 of BQKN01062816.1, read as the reverse complement.
ACCATGTAGCTTTTGGTCGTGCCCTCAACCCTCACATGGAAAATGTCATTCAACATAATTCATGGCATATGGACAGTTTGTTTTACCAAAAGCCAACGTGCTAACCATCCGCCTTCAAAGCCTTACTAGAGATTCAGACTCAGAAGGAACCTCAGCTGATGAAATGGCAAATAGAGTTTCGACTCATCTTCGTCATACCAACAAGTCGTCCACTATGAAAGAAAGCAAAATCTAACTAAAAGAGGTTTTGTACTGGCGGCCTTACCCTTTGCAAAATTACCCCTGAAGCAGAACCGGAGCAAGATCATAAGTGGTTCAGCCCCCCCCCCCCCCCCCCCTTCTGAGCATCAGATGCCTACAAATAATATTTTTCCATGACAATGTAAAATACAAAACTGATAAAATGTCATTCAATAAGAATTTACTCTGATCTCACAAGGATCAATGCTTCACTATGGCCAAAGACCTAGGCGCTATACAAGACCTAGGCACCCCAATCAAGCCCTTGTATCTTTATCAAGGTAAGCCCAAGGCCCAATAGATGGTTGAATCCTCACAATGCGACTTAATCATCAAGTCGAATATCAAGTCATTGGCTCTTTATCAAGATAAGCCCAAGGCACAATGACTCCTCAGTCGAATATTAAGTCATTGGCTCTTTATCAAGATAAGCTCAAGGCACAACGACTCGTCAGTCGGATATCAAGCCCTTAGCTCTTTATCAAGATAAGCCCAAGGCACAATGACTCCTCAGTCGAATATCAAGTCATTAGCTCTTTATCAAGATAAACCGAAGGCACAATGACTCCTCAGTCGAATATCAAGCCATTGGTTCTTTATCAAGGTAAGCCCAAGGCACAACTTATAGTCAATTCCTCCGGCTCTAATCGATCATCATAGACAAGCCCTTGGTATCTTATCAGAAATAAATCCAAGGCATAACCCTTCGACTGACTCCCACAGTCATCTCTCGACCTTAGGGGAAGGGAAGACCTAGTCAACTCTCAAAAGTTCTAGGCATTTCGACTCCCAAGTCAAACATTAAGTCATTTGCTCTTTATCAAGATAAGACCAAGGCATAACGACTCATCAGTCAAATATCAAGCCATCGACTCTTTATCAAGATAAGTCCAAGACATAATAACTCATTAGTCTAATATCAAGCCCTTGGCTCTTTATCAAGATAAGTCTAAGGCACAATGACTCCTCAGTCGACTATCAATCCATTAGCTCTTTATCAAGATAAGCCCAAGGCACAATAACTCGAGTTGAATATCAAGTCATTGGCTCTTTATCAAGGTAAGCCTAAGGCACAACCATATAGTCGACTCATACAGTCACTACTCAACCTTACGGGAATTATGAAGACCTAGGCGTCCCCGTAAGACCTAGGCACCCAGCTTCAGAGTTGCTATTCTACCAAAAAAGTATTCATAAACCTAAGGTATGAATATTAAGTGTATAACTAGTGTTTAATCGATCTAAAAACTTAAGCAGTTGTCTGTCAAGTTCGGGTTAATAAAACGCTCAGCTAGAATAAGACATCAAGTGAACTAGTTGTCATAATTCCCCAACACGGGTCGATACATTACAACTAACTCACTTCAGCCGACACCTCAAACAAGAGCAAAGCTACAAAGCTAAAAAAATACAAACAATGAAGACAAGCTCAAGAATGAAGACAAAAGTTTAATTTTATTCAATAAGAATAAACTTCATTACAAACTCTTTTATAATAAAAAAGAGAAAAGAAAAAATTGAAAGATACAGGTCTTCAAAGCCCTCGACTAGACTCAGGAGTCAGACTTGACGAACTCCTTGTGGCAGCAAGGGTTGAAGATTCCCCAGGGCCCCAACAACAGGCTCAACCTCATAAATATTCGCAGATAAGTCCAACCCGCCTCCACTTTTCTCAACATTTTTCAACAAGTCGAGGCAACAGGAGATGCAGGAAGGGTAGAAGTGATCTCGAGTTGGATGAGAGTTGCACGGCACCAAGGAAACGACGTAATCAACCCAGCTTTACAAGCTAAGGCTACTTTAGCCTTCCTTATAGGGTCATGATGCCAGTCATCAACCACCTTCTTTTTATGCTGTTCTGAGTCCAGAAGAGCAAGTTGATCCTTCAATTTGTCGACAAGGACTGTGGATACGAGAAGCTTTGATTGTAGCTATTCAAAGTCCCCCTTATCTTTTCAAGAGACAGGCAACTTGTTCGAGCCTCTGCCTCAGTCATCGTCCTACGACGCTTCTCGGACTCGGCCTCCACTTGTAGGTGAATCATCTCCCTTTGAAGGTTATCGATGGTCCCCGTCTGCTTAGAGAACTAGATTCGAAAGCTCTTAAGGAACTCTTCCTTCTCATCCAAACTCCAGCGCCAAACGCCTTCTTTATGAGTCAATTCGACCTCCAAGACAGCGACTCTGTTCTCTGCCTCTTCCTTGGCCGACTTCTCCTTAGCCAGCTCTGCTTGGCCTTCCAGGGAATGCTCAAGTCGATTGAACAGAGCATGTCCTAGCGAAGTCCCCTGAGCTAAACAAGCTTGGAGAGCTTGGAATATGCCAACACTTGCCATATCCTCCAAAATCCTCCTATCATCACCATTCTCTATTTGTTCTGACAGAGTTCCAGCTCTCCCCTCGATGACATCATTCACCCTAATCGGCTCTTTGCCAAGGTGACGAGATGCCTCAGGATTAGTACTGGGGCCGATAGCATCCACATCGATAACTGGGGCCGTAGTCTACCTGCTAGGAGAAGACTCTTCTATCAGTCCTACATTTTTCAAGCGGTTAAGCTGAGTTATCAGCTGATCCATCCTAACTGGTCTAATTAGACGCCGCCTCTCAATCCTTGTCCTTTCTCTCAATTCAGAGGCAATGTTAGCTGCCTTAGGTATCAAGACAGCCACCTCCTCTGCACTAAAAGACCCCTTCGGCTTCATATGGGGTCTAGCAGTGGAGCTCACCCCCTCGGCTGCCTTAGGTATATAATTAAAGCAGTAGCAATCACATTAACAGCGCAATTAGCATTCTTCATTTTATTGCCCACACGGGCCTAACTTATGTTTTTTAAAGCCCACACATCGCATTCACTGACTGACAAGTATGTCGACGTTCATACTAAACTTATCTAGTAAAGGATCATGCCAAATGCGAAATTAATACAAACAATTAATGATTAACTGCTCTAATTAAGTCTGATCTATTCAAAGATGTTCAATCATCGAATGAATAGCATTATTGAACAGCAATCCGATAATATACAATTGCTATTAAACAATGACTGCTTTGCTTATAGACTACTTATACATTGCTTTACTTCTCATGAGCCTGGTCCATGGTATTAAATACGCACCCAAATGATGCCAATTCTTAGATCATTAATGTTATGAAAAATTTCCCAGGATAAGAGAGCACGAAAAAATATCAAGAACACATGAACACAAAGATATATGCGGTTCGATTTGTAGCCTACGTCCATGGGTGAAGGAAGAGAAAAGCTTTACTAATTGTGAGGAATACAAAGTGGAATCTCTCAATCTCTCAATCCCAAATCACATCCCAAAAACCTAATACAACTCTCAACTAAAGGAACAAAAGAGAAGAATATCAAATAGGCTTCACAAAAGAACCCTCTCTTCTTGATTGATGCTCTGAAGATTGATGCTTCTAATTGGCTTGAAAGGTTGTTCTTATATAGCCTGGAAGATCCCAACTCCTTATTGTCTAAGTAATAAGAGTTCTAATAGGAATAGAAGTCTACATGTCCTAAAACCCAACAATAGTCCAAGTAAAAATAAACCTCTAATATGATTGGTTGTGTAAAGTTTAATGTAAGTAGGACTCTTGATCAAAACAAACCAAGCCAAAAAAGAACTCCCAAAGCAATATGGATTTGAGTATTTGAGGTAACATATAACAAATCTCCATCTTGACTCAAATACGTAAAAGATTCCTCACTCCGAAATAAGCTAATTTACTCCACCTTCTCCAATAGCCCCGCAGGACATCTAAGTGTGGCAAGTATCGATCAGGTTCAAGCCCGACTTGAACTTGCTAACTGAAAGAAGCCTCCTCAATAAATTGACCGGATTGTCCACACGACGACCGTAAATATTAGCGAAGTCATCAACTGAAGTAGCTCCTGAATAGCTGAAGGGCACAAAATTGTCAACCGACAATGTATAAGGTATCGTATCTTCATATCTTCGCGGTGGTCGAATATCTCGTCTAGGCTGATCTCTAGCAATAGTGTATTCCCGCTCTTCCTGCAGCTACTGAGATGCTTCATCTACTTGAACCGGATCTGACTGCTAATTCACGTAGTCTTATCCTGCTAAAGAGCTGAATCACGAATTTTCTAACTCCACCTTATGTCCTGTAGTGCGTGCCTTATCAACAACTGAAAGACCATTTTTGGTGGAACATAGCAGATTCATCAAAAGCAACATCATGGCTAATAATAATCTTAGGAGATTTTGGATCAGGACACCACAACCTAAAACCCTTAACACCTGATGTATAACCTAGAAATATGTACCTCTTCGCTCGCGGGTCAAGTTTCCCTTGACTAACATGCACATATGCAGGGAAACCAAATATTCTAAGATTATAATAATCTGCCTGCTTACCGGACCAAACATCCTCTGGAGCTTTACAACTAATAGCAGTAGATGGCGACAGATTCACTAAGTAATAAGTCGTATTCACTGCTTCTGCCTAGTATTCCTTGCCTACACCTGCATTGAACATCATATAACGAGCTTTCTCTAATAGGGTTCTGTTCATACGTTCTACCACTCTATTCTGTTACAGTGTGAGGGACTCTACGATGTCTAATGATTCCCTCCTTCTTGCAGAACTCATTAAATTCTCCTCCATAAAACTCAAGATTATTATCAGTTCTAAGCCTCTTAATCAGCCTCTCAGTCTGCTTCTCATTCAAAGACTTTCATTGCTTGAAAGTCACAAGAACGTCATTTTTATGTCTCAAAAAGTAGACCCAAACCTTCTTCAATCCACCATGTGTCAACATGACGATCATCCTAACTTGCTAAAGGCTAAAATTAATGTCGCCGTCAAACTTTTCGATATCCCACTTCGTAGTAGTTGTCGTCACCTTCTCATCCAATAGATAGGTGAGGGCTTTGATACTAATTTGTTATGACAAATTTTCCAAGATAAGCTAATATCAATCACATGACAGAACAAAAAATATCGAAAACACACGAACACAAAGATATATGTGGTTCGGCTTGTAGCCTATGTCCTTGGGCGAAGGAGGAGAAAAGCTTTACTAATTATGAGGAGTACAAAGTAGAATCTCTCAATCTCTCAATCCCAAATCACACCCCAAAAGTCTAATACAACTCTCAACTAAAGGAACAAAAGAGAAGAATATTAAATAGGGTTCACAAAAGAACTGTCTCTCTTTGATTGATGCTTTGAAAATTGATGCTTCTAATTGGCTTGAAAGACTGTTCTTATATAGCCTTGAAGATCACAACTCCTTGTTGTCTAAGAAATAAGAGTTCTAATAGTAATAGAAGTCCACGTGTCCTAAAACCCAATAAGAGTCCAAGTAGAAATAAACCTCTAATATGATTGGTTGTGCAAACTCTAATGTAAGTAGGACTCTTGATCAAAACAAACCAAGCTAAAAAACTCCTAAAACAATATGGATTTGAGTATTTGAGGCAACCTATAACAATTAAAATTCGTGATTTGTGCATTGATATAAGAGTTGATATCCTTGGATGTACATGTAATGATACTCTAGTATGGTGCACGCGCGTTACACGTGTACTTATTTCATGTTTTTATGTAGATAATAAGTGCATACTGCAATGATAATTTTGCGTATTTTATGTAATATTTAATTATATTTGTAAAATATAGACAAAAAACAAAAGATGGTGATTGAATGAATTTGCAATACAGTTCTCTAACTAACTCAGTACTTAAAATAATGATAAACTTCTTAAAATGATAAGTAAAATAATTTCACAATCCTTTTTTCATTATTTTAGTTCTGAAATAACATTTTTATTTTATTTTATGGAGAATGATGTCATAAATAGAGATTCTTTATTTTTTCAGGTCTAAAATAATTATTACTATAATATTTTTCATTTATGAAATAATATTTTCTTATTTTTTATACTAATAAATTTCATAAAAATATTTATTTTTAACTATAATTTAAGTAATAAATTATTTATGAAATAATTCCATAAACAAGATAATGAATATATTAATCCTTAAATAAAATAATGCAAAAAGGTGTTATAAAGTCCATTTTCGAATTTATTATTACAAGAATACCTGTTAATACCCATTTTGTTCCTTGCTTTAATTATGAAATAACATTTTATTATTTTTTTATAAGGAATAATATCATGATTAATGATTTTTTATTTTCATTAAAAATATTGCAAATTTATCACAGAATAAAATTTACTTTTTGGAATATATGAAATTTATTTTTCTATTATATTTTAGATAAAGAATCATTATTGCATAATCCCTATAATAAAATTTACTGTTTGACTAAAGGTTAATTTACGTATACTAATGACGCCTTATATTGTGTGGATTAAATATTTTTTCCTTAAAATTAGGTGTCAAACTAAGTAAATTTTAAAATCTGTTGTCTTGTAAAACTCTATGTTTTGGATTTGAATTATATTTTGAGAGATTCAGTGGCCTAACTTATATTTTCGCTTTGCTTCATAGAATTTTCAGTATTTAAGCTACTAATGTCTTTTAATTTGGGACTTAAAAATAAATGCTTCACACATAGTGGACTAGAGATAAATATATTGCTTGTTTTTAAATTGAACCCTCAATGAACCATTTTTTATTTCTTTTCAATTTTGTTTTATTAGTTATATAAAACATGCATATGTAATTTTGGGGGATCTAGTGGCGGCCTAATTTAAATTTTCTCTGTGCTTTATAGAATTTTTCATAATTAGGTTACTAATGTCAATTTAGTTTGGAACTTAAAAAATAAATGCTTTGAAAATATGGGGTTAAAAATAAATGTATTTTCTTCTTTTTAAATTGAACCCTTGACAAACCATTTCTTTTTTCTTTTCTATTTTGTTTCATTAGTTATGTAAAACATGCACATATAAAGCTAATAACATGTGTTAAAAAATTTCTTTGCTGCTAATGTGTTTTGATAAATTAAAAGTGATGGCATAATTCTTCTCCTCCTATTATCATGCCATTCAATACCACTTGAAATGCCACTTTATGGGTTTAAGTTTTATTATTAATTCCATTGTTCGTATAACTTTATTGAACTAAGAGCCAATTTAGTAATAAGAGTATTCATGACTTGCTATCATGCCAATGTGCCTATGAACTTAACTTATGGTATGAATAGATATAAGTGGAAAAAAACCCCACATATTTTTCCTCTTATTACCTAGTTATTGACCTAGATCTACATTGAGCAATGATTTCAAGGATTGTAGTAAACAACATTGTCATAGAAGAGAAAAAGTTTCATAAACATAATAACACAAGTTTAAAATTTTCTTACTTTATTAAAAATTTGTTTTGATAGGCCTTTTAAAAACTACTTTATTGACTTGAATTTTATCATTATCAGTTTTTTGCATAATTTTATTGAACTAATAGCTAATTTTAGATTCATGAATTTCATTAACAATATTATAAAATAAGAAGCTAAAACTAATCACCAATTCACCAATTTAAATCATTTTTCTCAATAAAATCAATAGAAAAATTCAATATTAAACAACAAATCTAATTGAAATCTAATTCTAAATATAGATTAAAACAAATATTAAAAAGATGAATAAAAAGGGGATCGAAAACTATCTTTCTGTTTCCCTAGTCCATTTCTCTTTGGTAATGGCCATACTACCATCTCCTTTACCCCAGGATCTCTTTACCTCCTCTATTCCTCGTCAACTATCTTTATACCTTCATCTCGTTGTTCGTCGCCTCTAGCCAAGATCATCATGAACCAACGATTAGTATTTCTAATTCAGAAATTGATTGTCTCAAGTGTCATCTACCTTATAATCATGATGCCCATTATTTAAGTATTGTGCGAAGCCAAGCTTATTTGAAATGGGAAAGTTTTATAGGGCAAGAGAGCTCTTGATTTCATAACTTTTTTTTCATTAATTCCTAATGAAAAGCATCCACTAACATTGGTCATTAATTCTCATAAAGAAAAAGCACTCAATAACTCTAGCATTAATTCATAAAATGTTAATGATGATTCATGATAATGAATTTGGTCAGTGGTTTTTTATCTACATTTGTTTTGTTAAGGAGGTTGGGTTCTCTTCCTCTTTTGGTTATGTGGGTTATATTTACTTATGCAGAGGTTTTTTTTTGGTCAATGAAAAATTTTATTCATTTCCCAATTTGTAAAGTTTGTATACACATCAAATCTCACTAGTTTTTCCAGTGAGAAGCAAGAATTCCAACATATCTATGTTAGATTACAATCCTCCTATCTTTTCCCTTACATAGTCAGGTATATCTTCATTAAGTACCTTAGTTAAGATTGAGATTTTCACCTCTCTAATCAGTTGGACTGGATTGTGATGTTTCTCTTGAAAAATCCTCAAATTCCTTTCCTTCCAAATCCAATAGACAGTTGCCGAAAGAGCCATTCTCTTCACTTTCTTCATATATCCCTTCCCTTTCAGTTCAGCACTATACCAGTTCACCACCTGAGTCCAGTTGCATGATCTCCTCGAGTAACATAACCACTCCATGATTCCATTCCAGATAATTGCTGAGTATTGGCACTCAAAAAACAGATGTTTACATGTTTCTTGCTGAGATGCACACAAGGTGCACAGGCTTTCAGTAATCATCCCCATCTTGCATAGTCTCTCCTTAGTTAGCAGTCTTGAGTGGTTGGCTAGCCATAGGATCACTGAGTGTTTAGGGTAGTGCACCCCCCCCCCCCCCCCAAAATGAGTCTGACATTGTATCAATAGGAGTTGTCGAGTGAGTTAGGGCTTTATATATCTCAGATATTTGGATTTTCCCATTAACATAGCATTCTTTCATAACTCTCTGCAGATTGTTTCTATCTCCAAATTTATTGAGATCCAAGTCTCTAACCTTGAGTAATTGTCTCCACATCTAAGAATCAGTTCTTCTTGCTTGAACTTGCCATATATCCATTTGGTGTATGTAGTTTTCATGCACCCATTTAATCCACAATATATCTTTTTTTGTATGAATCATCCATAGTAGTTTCATTGCAGCTGCATAATTCCATGTTTTTGCACTGTATAATCCCAGGCCACCCATTTTCCTGTCTGTGCATACATCTCTCCAGGATACCAGATGCATCTTGTAGTTCCATAAGAAATCAGAGCATAGCTTGTCTATTTTTTGCAAAATTCTTATGGGTAGAATGTAGCTGCTTGTCCAATAATTTTGAATCCCCATAATAACAGTTTTAATTAACTGAATTCTTCCAGCATATGACATTTTTCTCCTGCTTTGCCATCCTTGAATTTGTTCTGAAATTTTACTAATCAGATTTGAGCAATCAAGATGTGAGAGTCTTTTAGAAATCAGAGGCATCCCCAAATATCTAATTGGTAGAGCACCTTCAGAAAAATTCAGTAGAGAACATATTTGGTTCCTGACATGTTCCTCAACCCCTCCCAGATAGACAGCACACTTATGCAAAGGTTAGAAATGCTTAACAGCAGTGGGGAGCTTAATAAGAGGATTAATAGGTTTGTCTTTAATAACCTAATGAAAATGATAGTATAGTGGGGATACCTTTTTCATTAGTAAATTGAATAGTTAGCCGTTACAACGTGTGCATTTTTTTATTTTTCCCTCGTCGATTTTTTATTTTTTGCCTGTTAAAAATGCATGCTACGCTATGCAAGTTGTAGTTATACTATAAATAATATATTGTACTATATTTTAGTATAGGTAATGTTTGACTATAATATTATAGGTAATATAATATAGACATAAAGTTTGTTAATTATTAATAATATCTAAATTTTAGTATAACTTAGATATATTTTACTATATTAAATAAATACTAGCTGTAGTATAGTTTAAAAAATATATCTAACTATACTTAATGTCATATGCATTTAATTAATAATTACCTAATTTGATTTGATAATATTTTGGGTTATGAGAATAATTTGAAGAGGTATAGTTTATGTATTTTCACATGTGTTTAATTTGAAGGATTTAAAGATGTATATATTGTGATTGTGGGTGGGGCCAACACCCACGTGATTACGCGTGAATTTTTTCCACGTGAGAATGCCGGCCCACCCGACTTCCTCAATATAAATAACAACAAATTTCTTTCCCTAGGTTTTTGAGGCAAAGGAGGTGTGCGGTTACAGTTCGTGCAAAGGAATTGATTTCGGCTGGGGAAAGCAAGAGCAGGAGAAAAATCTGTTTCGGCTACAGAGATTCTTTTGGCGGCTGATTTTGAGCGCAAGACTTTTGTGCACCTTTTGTAGAGAGATATTGTGAGGGATTTGAGAGTTTGTTTGAGGGTTTAGTTTGTGAGTGATTGTAAACCCTAGTTGTAATCTCTCCCTCTATTAGTAGATCTCCCCCCTCCTTGCCCCGTGGACGTAGGCAAATTGCCGAACCACGTAAAATTGGTTGTACTGCTTTTGTGTGATTTGTAATAGCTTTTAGGATCCCTCGACAGGTCAGTCCTAGAACTAATGAGAGGAAGAGCCGATATCTCACTTGGTTGAGATATCCGCTTCAGATTCTTGTCTCCTTGGTGAGACGAGAATTCTTATTGCGATCTGACTCTCTTGTTGTGCTGTCGAAGTGCTGCCGAAATTTCCGCTGCGCACAACATATATGACTTATGTATGCATGCTTGTATTGTGTGTGCGCATGTATGTATGTTAAAGGGTATTTTCGAAAGAAATATTTTAACATGACAACACACTTTTATAATAATATCAGATTAGATGAACCGTTTTTACTAAATATTTTCTCACTTTTCACATCCTATAGAAAGAAGAGACAAATACATGAATTACTTCTCGTGATGATCACTTCCAGATATCTTTTATTAAGGTCAATGACACATATCCTTTCCCAAAGTTTTGCATTATCTTTTCTTATCGGAAACAATTTTATTAATTTCAACTATTGGTGATAAATATATAAGATAAACAATCTATAATTTAATTTTAGGCTCAACTAACTGGAACTTGTATACCAAAAAAATTTACTGAAAACATTCAGAAGCCATCAACAAGAGACTAAGAGAGTACTTAGACATGCTAATAAGAATAATAAAACGAGACTAAGAGAATACTTATACATGTTAATAAGAATAATACCAGTAATTCAATAGATGATGGTCACGTACCTTGCTTTGAGTCTTGCGAGTGACTTCATTACTTCTAATTAGAGGGACTGATCTATGCTCTCATACTAGAAAACATTATTTACACCTTTATATAGGTATGAGTCATTTCCATGTAAAGTAGACAACATGTTTTTAGCATTAATGTTTGTGTGAACAATAACCAACTATACATATCTAAATACATCTAGAGTTTCAATATGTTCATCTAATTGCTCCACGATGTGTATATTTGTAAGGATATCCTATTTGTAATTATCGCACGCCGTGCGGAAGCGTGCTCGCAAACCAAACGAGTCGGCGAGCGATGAGAGAAGAACCAAAACCAAACACGAGTGCAATCCACCAAATTAACGGTCAAAATCACACAAACACAGAGATATACGTGCTTCGGCAATTGCCTACGTCCATGGGGAGAGGATGGGGAGATTTCACTATATGGAGAAGAAACAACGGGTTACAATCTCTCAAACAACTTTTAAAATAACCCAACCAATGATCTCTCACTCCCTCACAATAATCTCCCTCTCAAAGTGCTCAAAAGAACCCAAATTCTCTATTCAAACTCTCTCTCTCTCTCTCTTAACCCTAGAAACGTGTGTTTCTATTTATAACAAACCCAATCCAAAATAAGGTGGGAATCTGAAAACAAGCCTGCCACACTCGGGTGTGACACGCACCACACCCCTGATAACGGGGCAGATTCTGTCATACATGAGTGTGGTACGCACCACACCCCTGACAACAGGGCAGATTCTGCCACACCTGGGTGTGGCACGCACCACACCCATGATGCTGAATTTTTACGTTTTTCAACACTTTGAACAATTCGATGCTGTTTTCTACAATTCTCCACCTCGACGAAGTGTTCCCAAAACTGAGCCGATACTAACATGAGCACCAATGCGTCGTCTCACAAAATCCGGTTGCACCAATATGGTTGTCTATGTACCCCCTCTCCAAAGGGATCAATTCGCCCATAGTTTATTCAAATAGCCGCGAACGATCTCAACAATCATGAATTTGCAATAAGTTTCTACAATGATCAAACTTATTGCTCGGAACCATATTTGTGAGCATATCCGCTGGATTGTCTTTTGTGTCGACCTGCACGAGCTCCACATCTCCATCTTCAAGAACATCCCGAACAAAATGATAATGAACGATATGCTTTGTCATCGCATGGAAAACATGATTCTTTGCTAAATAGATAGTACTCATGCTATCACAATAAAAAGTGACGGATCGCTGCGAAACACCAAGATCCTCCAAAAGTTCTTGAAGCCAAATCGCCTCCTTAACAGCATCCATAATCACCATATACTCTACCTCCATCGTCGACAAAGCCACTGTAAGCTATAAGGTGCATCTCTAACTTACCAACGCACGGATCAAAGTAAACACATACCCTGTCGTTGATCGGCGTTTATCCAAATCTCCAGCGTAGTCTGAATCAATGTAACCAATACATAGCTGCCCACCGTTAGTGTCCCACTCAAATACCAAACCAACATTGAGAGTACCTCGAATGTATCTCAAAATCTATCTCACATCATTCCAATGACCCAAACCTAGGTCTTGCATGTATCTCAAAACTATGCTCACTGCCTGTGACAAATTCGGCCTCGTACAAACCATGACGTATATCAAACTCCCAACTACGCTCGCATACAGAGTCTTCAATATCAACTCTCTAGCTTCATCTGTCTTCGATGTGAGGTCAGCTGAAAGCTTCAAATGGTCTCTCAAAGATACACTAACTGGCTTTGTCTCCATACTCACATTAAACTTCTACAGCACCTTCTTCAAATAAGCCACATGTGTCAAACAAATTATGCCCTTATCTATGTCTATATCGATCTCCATCTCCAAAATACACTTCGTTTCACCCAAATTCTTCATCTCGAACTCATTCGAAAGCTGTACTTTCAACTCATCTATAGAGGATCTAAAAATAGAAGCAACCAACATGTCATCGACATAAAGCAACAAATAGATGTACGCACCTCCTTGCAACTTGCGATAATACATGTAAGAATCAAACTATCCCCTAATGTACGAATGACCGAGCATAAACCCATCGAATCGCTTATACCATTGTCGCAGAGATTGTTTCAATCCGTATAGCGATGTTTTTGCCTACAAACCAATTTCTCCTTCCTTGTAGCTCAAAACCCAATGACTGAGTCATATAGATTTCCTCATCAAGATGACCATGAAAAAATATTGTTTTATCATCCAATTGATCTAATTCCAAACTATACTGTGCCACCAAAGCTAGTAAGATCCAAATCAAAGAGTGCTTCACCAGCGGAGAAAAGACCTTATTATAATCAATGCCTTCTTCTTGTGCATAGCCATTTGCTACTAACCTAGCTTTAAACCTCATCGGAGTTCCTTCAATGCCCTCCTTCTTCGTATACATCTATTTGCAACCAATAGCCTTCCGCCCCTTTGGAAGCTCAACAAGCTCACATGTGTCATTCTTCTGAAGAGATTCCATCTCCTCCTGCATAGCTTCCTACCACAAATCAGCATCTGAACGCTACTTAGCCTCTCTAAATGTAGTAAGAACCATCTCATCGACACTCTCCATCGGAAGTGCATAAACAATAACTGTATTCGTATACCTAGCTGTAACCGTATGTCTCTCCTGGGTCTCCAAACCGCAATCGAATCATGAACCTGAGCCGTCAGTCCCTGATTCTGCTCTGTTAAACCTGTATCCTCCAAATTATTGTTGTGCTCCCCTGACATTACCTCAGTTGGCACTCTAATGGATAAGATACCATTTGGATACTGTGGAGCTTCATCAATTTCCATCACCTGTGATATCTCCATTGTCGGGGTGTTCTCCACCTGATAAGGGCTGGGAAGCTTCAAGATCGAAGCCTCATCAAAAGTGACATCTCTACTCAGCATAATCTTTTTATCAACTAGATTCCAAAGCTTGTATCATTTCACACCACGCTTGAATCCAACAAATATGACCTTTCTAGCTCGATGTTCTAATTTATCAGTCTTCACATGATAAAATACAGTGCACCCAAATTCCTTGAGATGATCAAAATCACGTGTTGTCTCTCCTAACCACACCTCCATAGGGGTTTTCTCCTTAATCATAGATGAAGGTAGCCTATTAATGAGATGGCTCACATATAAAAGTGCCTCAGCCCAAAAGATCTTCTCCAAACTAATCTGCAATAACAAACATCAGACCTTCTCCAGTAAAGAGTGATCCAATCTCTCTGCCACCTTATTTTACTACGGTGTATGACTAATGGTGAAGTGTCTCTCTATGCAGTCGTCTCGACATAGTTGCCGAAAGGTGTCACGCCCCGCTTCCCAAAATACCCGAGAACCGGAACGTGAACAAGCCCGCGACGTATTAGATTGAGAAGAAATATGCACTACTTTTTTTTTCTCTTTTCTTCTCAATCCAATACGCTAAGCGTCTAGAAATAAATATAACACGAAGTCACAGGTCCCCGATCACAATAGCAAGAATATAAAGACAACTCAAAATAATGAATAGACATATCATCCACAATAAATCATCCCAGACATAAAATATGGGCCCAACATATCCTTATTACAAAATAGTCCAACTAGGAAATAAGAAATACATAGTCCATAAAGAAATTACTGTTAAAATACTAAGTCCAACATCAACTAAAGAAAAGTACGGTAAAGAGTTTAATGTCCAACTACTACTACGGAAGAAAATCACTACGCTTCAGCTAGCTCTTCTACTCCTTCTGCAAGACACCCCTGCTAAGAATCTTCTGGCTCCTGTACGATTCCGAACTGAGGCTGCTCATCTCCTAAATCTGACGTACACCCAGAAAATAGGAGTACGTCAGCGTGTGAAACACACGGCAAGATCCCCCAAGCCAGGAACAAATACAATAACGATAATGATAAAATAT
>BQKN01062816.1:114434-144077 GCA_022839385.1 Asparagus kiusianus | reverse complement strand
ACTAGAAAAATTATTTAAATACGTATCGAAAAATTACGGTTGTTACAAAAGGGGTCTTAAGTGAACTCGCCATCGTTGTCGGATCTCAACGTCTTGATCTTTCTCCCAGTCTACAGTTCTAATCTCCTCTTCCACTCTACAAATTACTCTAGGACTTCATTATTATATTTTATGGTGTATACCTAACAATGCTTAGAATAGTCATCTACAAACGTGACGAACCAATGTCGACCACCAAGTGATGTCGTCTTAGTGGGACCCCAAACATCTGTGTGCACGTAGTCCAAGATATTCATCGTCCTATGTGCGACTATCCCAAACTTCACCTTTGTCTTCTTGCTAAGAACGCAGTGCTCACAGAATTCTATCTTTCCATTCTTGGCTCCTTTCAATAGCCCATGTTTGCACAGCACATATGGTGACTTTTCACCTGTATGCCCCTAATCTATAGTGCCAAAGTCTTCTCGCGTCCACCTCTAAAATAGCTAAAGTTATCTGGCCAATCCTTGTGCTCCCCTTTAGATAATAAAGATTCCTACTACAGACTCTCTTCATCACTACTAAAGATCTCTTAGTAACTTTTGCTATAACATTCTCAAAAGTCATCTTGAATCCCTTTGCCTCTAAAGCTCTAACGGAAATAAGATTTTTTCTTTAACTGAGGAACAAATCTCACTTCAATCAACTCACGAACAACTTCATCGTGCATCTGAATCTTAATGGTACATATCCCACAAATACCACAGGATTGATCATTTCCCATGATCACCACATCCCCATTGAGTTTCTCCAATGATGCAAACTAATCTCTGTAGGCTGTCTAAAAATTACTACAGATAAATGATTCTCATCAAGCACTGATAATGAAAGTTATAATTTAACGACTTCCAGAAGGCTATAATTTGGAGACTTTCATGACAATCAACGAATGTTATAATTCAAAGACCTTCACAACAACTGATGGAAGTTCTTATTCAACGGCCTTCACAATCATCAACAAGAGTTACAACTAACGACTCTCACATTCTAAAGATCCGAGATGAAGATCACAATCTTTGCAATGCTCTAACTAGAGAGACTACAAATCAACGGTCTCTTAAACCCAAAATGCAGAGCTCATCTCTGCGTTCCAAACTCAAAACACAAAGCTCATATTTGCGTTCTAGACTCAAAACGCAGAGTTCGTATCCAGAACACAAGTTTTATGTTTGACTCGTTTAAACACGAGTTGAACGGTTCCATAAACCATTTCCCATGATTTAGGGAAAATCACACCCCACTTATGAGTGATTTTAGGGGTTAGTTACACCCCTTAATCCCCTATTATTTATTAGGAAAATTGAAAGAAGAAAATTTAAGAATTAAATTTATATTATTCTCTCTAACAGACTTAGAAAAAGAATGAGTTACAATTCTCTCAATATAATTTCTCTCTAACAAACTTAGAAAAAGAAATTATAATCTTCTCGATCGGTTTCGCAATTTATAAAAGAGAGATAGATTGACAAAGATCCATCCTTTTTTTTAACATGGGTTCTTCTTGGTGTCGATGAGCTTTCGATCTAGTATCTCATTGACGATCTGAACATTTCACTTCACTAGACACGGTTTTTTCCTCTTGATTGATGTTGAGGACTTGCGTGGCAAGTTTGAACAGAACTCTTAACGAGTTTAGGAACTTAATGCGAGTTTAAACTCTGTAAAAGAGTTAATTTGAATCGAAAATCGGTTTATATCCAAGGTCTAATTTCCAAGCCTTTTGTTGCTGAAGGATGCTCCCAGACCTCCTAGAACACAAATGTCGATCTCTCTTTTTGGTGATCTTTAATGCAAAAAGCTGATCAAATTTTAGATTAATTCAAGATCCCGAACTCAAGAGTTAATTTAACCGAAATCGGTTTGTAATCCAAGGATGAAGAAAGCTCCTTTGCAAAGAATGCTCTGAGCTCTCCAAAGATAAATGCTAATCTCCCTTAAAGATGATCTGCCAAAAGATCTATTTTTTGCTATCGAAGAGAGGATGAATTGGAGATCTCGAACTCAGTTGAGTTTTTCACCATTTATAGGGGTTTTTAGGGGTGTAACCGTCCCTAAAATCTCTCCTTAATGGGGTGTAACCGACCCCATTTCGTGAAAAAAGGTTTTGAAACCGTTCAAGGGTTTAAGAGGTGTAATCGCCCCCTTAAAATCTCTCCATAATGGGGTGTAACCGACCCTATTAAGTGGAGATACAGTTTTGAAACCGTTCAGGTTCTGTTTGAACCAGTCAAACGTAGAAACACGGGTCCGATCCCTGCGTTTTAATGTTGTAACGCAGGGAGGACATCTGTGTTTTGATGTTGCAACGTAGGGAGGACCTCTGCGTTTTGAATCTAGGACGCAGAGATGGGCTCTGTGTCTTGATTTAAAGAGATCATTGATTTGTAGTCTCTTTTGCTAAAGCGTTGTAAAAGTTGTCATCTTGTAATCTTCGTCTTGGCTCCTTGAAAATATGAAAGCCGTCAAATAGTAACTTTCATCATCAGTGTTTGATGAGGATCAACTACCTTTAGTGATTTTTAGACAGCTTATAATACTCATCATTGTCTTGCTGTTTTCACCAACTTCTTCTCATGCTTACAAACTCCAAATTGTAAAAAAATGTTCAAACTTTGATAGAATTGAGAAATTACCCAACTGAACCCTAGATAGGATTCCAACATGATCTCCTAACCACACAAGGAAAGCGAGATCCCAACAGCAATTCCGCAACGCCGTCTCCACCGAAGCCTAGAACTCCAAGAACTAAGCTTCAAACAACGAATCTTCCTCCATCCAATGCAAAACCCTAGATCTGAAACCCTAGAGCTTTGGTACCAATTGTTGCGCGTCGTGCGGAAGCGTGCTCGACAACCAAACGAGTCGGTAAGCAATGAGAGAAGAGAACCAAAACAAATATGAGTGCAATCCACCAAATTAACGGCCAAAATCACACAAACATAGAGATATATGTTGTTCGGCAATTGCCTACGTCCACAAGGAGAGGATGGAGAGATTTCACTATATGGAGGAGAAACAACGGGTTACAATCTCTCAAACAACTCTCAAAATAACCCAACAAATGGTCTCTCACTTCCTCACAATAATCTCCCTCTCAAAGTGCTCAAAAAACCCCAAAATCTCTATTCAAACTCTCTCTCTTAACCCTAGAAACATATGTTTCTATTTATAATAAACTCAATCCAAAACAATATGGGTATCTGAAAACAAGTCTGCCATACCCGGGTGTGGCACGCACTACATCCCTGATAACAGGACAGATTCTGTCACACCTGAGTGTGGCACGCACCACACCCCTGATAACAGGGCAGATTCTGTCACACCTGGGTGTAGCACGCACCACACTCAGACTGCTAAATTTTCACGTTTTTCAATACTTTTAACAATTCGACGCCTTTTCTACAGTAACTACTGTCATTGATATTCATTATTTTGTGCCACCAATCTTTATACGAAACAAGTATTGTTAATTCTTTTTTTTCAAAGAAAAAGTCAAGACGAACACATTGACCAAATGGTAAGACATTTTGTTTGGACGCGAAAGAAATGGTTGATTATTATCGCCTACCATATATAGTAGAGTATGTGTAACGTATGTCACTCTTAGACTTTTACATATGGGATTTGGATCCTCTCCACTATAAAAAAGTGGTGGAGAGACCACTGCTTTTAATTTCAATCGTTGATTATTTAGTAGGCGGTTATGCTACAATCTAAATCTAACACTTACTATACCCCCGTGTATTGCACTCATTCTTAATTTGCACGAAAAGAAAAAATCACAACCATTAACTAGATAATCAATAGCCGTGATTATGTAATGATCCCTCCACTTTTTTTTTTTTTTTTTTTTTTTTGTAGTGGAGAGGATCCGAATCCTTATATATGCATGCATGCACGTTACATTCCACCCACGTTTTCTTGCTGGCCGGTTCATTAATTCCGTATTTTTTCCAACGATAGGCTTATCTTTGTTTTTTTTTCCCCCTTAAATTTTACTATCTTTAACTTTTCGATAATCCATATATCTTCAAAAAGTTGAATTTTGAGAATAACTGTGTCCTTGGCCTTGATGATTATAGACCAACGTGTTTTTGCAGTTGCGCCGGTGCCCTTTTTACAAGCTGAAACCTATATATAGACTTACGCAGAGGTCTTCCCTCCACACACACACACCCCAACCCCCCCTCAATCCACATTAAGTATGTCACGTGGGCTTTAAATTTGCTTTGGTTTTATTATGTTAAAGATTCCTTACATTACACCAGAGTTTTGTAATTATATACGTACTGTGAGAATTGAGAGGTATAATTTTATTCTGTATCTTTGTGAGGCTATATATACTTGAATGTGATGGAGATCATTTATCCTAGAGACGAGCATTAAAGAATGATGACTTGTTTTGCCCCAAGTCTTATCTTAAAATTAGTTATCCACTTCAACCTTTAGTCCTTTCCTAGCTAATTGATTGGCGGTACCCCTATTTCTCCCGCACGCATCTGGTCTCATTGAACGGCTTTTCTATTCATCATTAATAAGTTGGTCACGTACAAATGAGAGGAGCGAACGAGAGAGAAACTCAAATAGCTAGCTAGCTAGATCTCCAAAGTCCAATTCCATCAAGGGTCAGGTGAGGTGGATCTCCAAACTCAAATAGCTACATGGACCTCAAATAGGGGACCCAATGAGGGGCCAGTTGAGATGTGTCAGCTGCCTTCTTTAAAAATGAAAGAAGACGGTGCCGAAAAATCAAAGGAATGAGCCCCACAACATTTTATTCAACGAAAGTTTGGCAGCGTTTGAAATTGTTAAAGCTGCACAGTAAACATATTATTATTTTATTGTGCATAACGTTTTTCCAAACACTATAAATAGGTCCTAAATTCTTAAGGAAAAACTCATCCCAGAAATAACTTCTCTTGTAGAAGAGTGAGAGAGAAAAAAAAGAGAGTATCTCCTTGTTAAGAGATATTGTCGCTCCAGAGTTTTCTCCTCATAGTAAATTCTTCTATCCTTGCCCGTGGATGTGAGCAATCAAGTATCGAACCACGTAAATGTGTGTGTCTATCATTTCATCTCTACTTTTATACTCTACTATTGTTACGACCCTGCTCTATTGGGCCCCGGGTTTGTCCCAACAAGTGGTTTCGGACCAACTTAGGGTGCTAGTATATATCTACTTATTTTTTTACTCTATGGCTGCCACCAAAGGTGGATCCTCCACATCAGAAAATAAGTTAGGTTATAATTTACCCTTTGAAGGTGATGGGTACTATTCACAAGTACAGTACAGTTCATAAATACGATAATATTCACAAGTACGGGTTTATTCACAGATACGGTTATTGTTCATAAATACAGTTATTGTTTAAGTGAGATAGTAAAAAAGTTACTATTCATGGTAGAAGCAATGGCGGCAAAGTTCAAGATCGAGAAATTCGACCGGAGTAATTTCTCACTGTGAAAGTTGAAGATAAAAGCTATCTTGAGAAAAGATAATTGTCTGGCGGTCATCGGTGCAAGGCCGGACGACATCACAGATGATAAGAAGTGTAACGAGATGGATAAAAATGCTATTACAAATCTTCATCTGGCATTCGTAGATGGGGTGATGTCATGCATAGAGGAGAAGAAGACAGCAAAGGAGATCTGGGATACTCTAACAAAGCTATATGAGGCAAAATCCATGTACAACAAAATTTTCTTAAAAAGAAGACTTTACACTCTGAGGATGGCGAAATCTACATCGATGACCGACCACATCAGCATCCTAAACACACTGTTCTCCCAACTCACAACATTGGAGCATGTAATCGATGCGAATAAACATACAGAACTTCTACTTCAGAGTCTACCTGACTCATATGATCAACTCATCATCAACCCGACAAACAACGTCCTCACGGACAATCTAGTCTTCGACGATGTTGCAGCCGCTGTTCTGAAGGAAGAAAATCGGTGCAAGAACAAAGAAGACAGGCATGCAAGTTCACAACAAACATAGGCTTTAACGATGACAAGAGGAAGATCAAAGGAACGTGGCTCCAGTGGGATTCATACCCATGGTAGATCAAAATCACAAAGTAAGAAGAATATCAAATGTTATAACTGTAGCAAAAGAGAGCACGTCAAATCAGAGTGTTGGCACGATAAGAAAAGTGGAGATAAAAAGTCTTTAGAGCCATCAACATCTCAAGGATGCGTTGTCAGCACATCAGACGATGATAAAATTTTATTCAGTGGAGCAATCACTGTTGATAAAAGCAGAAAGAGGTTTGATGATGTCTGGCTTATGGATTCAGCAGCCTCCTGGCACATGACCTCCCGGAGAGAATGATTTCACAAATATGAACCTATCTCAGGAGGATCTGTATTCATGGGGAATGATCATAACTTGGAGATTTTTGGTATTAGCACTATCAAAATCAAAATGTTTGATGGTACAATACATACCATTCAAGATGTACGACATGTGAAGGGCTTGAAGAAGAATCTATTGTCTTTGGGACAATTAGATGAGCTCAGGTGCAAGACTCATATAGAAAATAGGATCATGAAGATTGTTAGAGGGACGCTTATGATAATAAAAGGAAAAAAGATAGCTGCAAATCTATATATGCTCAAGAGAGAAACCCTACAGGAAGCTGATTCATGTGTGGCATCAACCAGCCGTGGAGAAGAACAAACCATGATGTAGCATCGCAAACTAGGCCACATGTCAGAACGAGGCTTGAAGATTCTCTCCGATCAGAAGCTGCTTCTTGGACTTAATTCGGTAGCTCTTCTATTCTGCGAGCATTATGTTACAAGTAAGCAGCATCGGCTGAAGTTCAACACATCAAGTTCTAGAAGCAAGGCTATTCTGGAACTGGTTCATTCTAATGTATCGCAAGTACCGGTTACATCCTTGGGAGGAGCAAAGTATTTTGTGTTCTTTATTGATGACTACTCTAGGAAATATTGGGTGTATCCTATCAAGAAGAAGGCTAATGTGTTCTCAGTCTTTAAAGCCTACAAAGCACGAGTTGAGCTTGAATCTGAGAAAAAGATCAAGTACTTGAGATTAGATAATAGAGAAGAATACACAGACAGTGAATTCCTAGCATTCTGCAAGTAAGAAGGAATCAAAAGACAATTCAGCACTGCTTATACTCTTTGTTGATGTATGATATCACAGTCAGTTGAAATCACAGAGCTGTTGGTGTTGGCCTTCTTGTTTTGATGATGTTTAACAAACAATTTATAACTAATGTTGCTTATCTAGTGTTTGTGTTTATCTATTTATTATAGACGAACAACATGTTGGAGGATGGATGGAATCAAGCATTCGTGATCATATCCAATGAAGGTTGGCGGAATAGTGGTTGAAGCCTATGCGATTTAAGTTCAAGATCCAAGTTCAAGCTTCATCCGCAAGTTTACCAAGAAGAGCTGATTGAAGATCAAGATCATTTCTTGGGTAAATAGTTTAGGTTTTATATTATGTGTGTTGATACTTTAAGCTCAATTATATACACACATACATGTTTTGGTTTTATAGCTTTTAACTTTATATAAATATGAAACATATATACTTGTTTATACACATTTCATATTTATCGATTTTGTTTAGCCATATATATATGAAACAAATGGATATAACTATATGTATACATGTATTTGTTTCATATATATACATGCAAATAAACATGATTTCATTTATGGATTAAAGATGTTTATTTAAAAAATTATGTGTTTATGGATTAAAAACTTATTTATAATATTTTATATCTTTTCCTAAGTCTATTAATCCATTCAAAAGGATTTTCAAACTTGTTTGAAATTGTTTTTGTCAAAATCAAGTATTGATGATTTTGTATTCTTAAATATTTTACAAAATAATTTATATTTAACCAATAGGAAAAGTAATTTTAAAAATTCTTTTTGTAACATATTCTATTATATGTTTATAATCATTTTCCAAACTTTTATCACTTTTGGAGTTGATTTACTATACTGAATTGATTTTACAAAATCAAGTATTTTAACAGTTTTTAGAATCTAGAATATCTATTTTAAAATATTTATTTCTCACAAATGGGAAGTGATATTTCAGAAATTATTTCCCTAACATGTTTATATATATGTCTAGAAATATCCCACAAAATTTCATGATTTTTAGAGTTGATTTAATATTTTTAATTAATTTTATAAAGTCAGATACGTAAACTTCCAGAATGCTGGATTTTGGGGTATTTTGGTCTTTTCAGCCTATAACGGCTAGTAACGACTAGTTTTTGATATTTTTAGTTTTTGAGGTTGTGGCTGGTTTAAGAGGCTATAAAAATCCCTTAACTTTCATTATTTCTTATGGATGTTTAAGAGAGTTTTAAAACAAGTTTTACAAGTTTGTGAGAGTTTGTTTCAAGTTTTGAAGATTGTTTTAGTTTAGGGCATGTTTGGTTATTTCCTAAAAAACCAAAAAACAGAAATGAAAACCAAGAAATCTCAAAAAGTACAATTTCACACATTCTCATCCCTAAAACTCACCCACAACATCTAATAAAATATTATTTTTATCCAACAACTCATCCATCTAATAAAATATTATTTTCATCCAACAACTCATCCATCACATCCACCACATCTAATAAAATATTATTTTCATCCACAACATCACTCAACTCATCTCATCTCATATTTAAAAATCACTCACATCATCCAATAAGATTGTGACAACTCATCTCATCTCATTAACATTTCATTTCTTTGTTTTCCTCCCAAAAATCTAGAAAAACAATTTTCTTAAGTGTGGGTCACATCATCCAATAATATAATGACAGCTCATCTCATCTCATCTATTTTCTTATTTTTAAGAAATAACCAAACAAAAGAAAACGACCTATTACAAGAAATAGGTTTCTTATAATTTATTTTCTTATTTTTTCCGTCAACCAAACAACATCAAAACAAGTTTTCTTAAAAAACCACTCACATCATCCTATAATAAGGTGACAACTCATCTCATCTCATCTCTATTTCTTTGATTTCCTTCTTTTTTTAGCCAACCAAACAATCACAAAACCTATTTTTCTTAGAAATAGGTTTTCTTTTCTTTGATTTCCCTCTTTTTTTAGGCAAACAAACAGCCCCTTATGCAAAAAGAGGTTTACAAGAGAAGGAGATCATTTGTTTGGTGTTTGGGCTTCAACCTCATTCTCTCTCGCTCTTAATTCTTAGAGAAGTTTTTTTAAACTAATCTTCTAGCTTATTTATATTTTGATTCATACATATTTGTGCTAGATTGATTTAAGTTTATTTGTTGTTATCTCTCATTGATTACACACACCCACCTGAGCCTAAGTATTTTCATACATAGTATATTTAGGGTTGTGAGATTGTATTTTTTGAGAGTGAGCTTACATAGTGTTCTCATCCATTGTAGAGAACAAATCTTGTTGTTGAGCCTAATTGTGAGATACATTTTGTAATACACTTGTACACCGAGAGGAGTGTGTGGTGAGAGGCGGGGTCGTCCCAAGAGGAGTGTAGTAGGTGGTAATGCCTAGAGGTAGGTTATAATTCCTAACACTTGAGGGAGACACGGGCTAGAGACCAACACTTGAGAGGGTATAAAGTGTGATTACAAGAGTGTTGATTGTAAAGTTTTTGGTGAACTAGAAAACCGAGTGTTAAACGTTATTCGGGTGAGCGTAGAAAACCCTGTTGTGATAGTGAAGATCTCCTCGAGGTGAGGAGCGGGGACGTAGGTCGTAGGGGCCGAACCTCGTGAACGTATCGTTTGTTTGTGATTGCATTGGCACACTTATTTTTTGTGTTTATCATTATATCGCCTTTGTCAATTGCTAATTATTTATATTACCCACTATCTTATTTATCTTGTTTATGATTATTTCACCCTTGTGTTAGTTTATATATCCTTGCATATATTTCACCATATACCTCTTTGCTAGGATATATATCTCTTTGTTCATATCTCTTATCCTTACATATATCTTGTTGTATATCATACTTGCTAGGATAATTTGTTAATAAGTTTTAATTAGCATTTAAATTGGATTAGATTAGCATAAACCATATTCACCCCCCCTCCCCTCCCCTCTAGGGTTCTTTCCTAGTAGCATTAGGGTCTAACAGCTGGATTGTCGTCCCGTTGATGACGAAGGTTGGGAGGATAAGAGTGTTAGCCTATTTATTTTGATGATGTTTAACAAATAATTTACATCTAATACTGTTTATCGAGTATTTATTTTTTGTATTCATTGTAGACAAATAATATGTTGGAGGTTGGATGGAATTACGTCATAACGATCATATCAAATGGAGGTTGTCGGAAGAGTGGTTGAAGCAATGTAATTCAAGTTAAAAATCCAAGTTCAAGCTTCATCCGTAAGATTACCAAGTTGAGCTCATTGAAGACCTTCATCAAGCTTGGGTAATTTAGTTTAGGTTTTATATTATGTGTGTTAAGTACTCTAAGCTCAATATCATATACACACACATTTTATTGGTTTCTATATATATAGTTATATATATACACACATTATAGTTTAAGTTTCTATGCATAGTTATATATATACATACATGTTTTGGTTTTATAGTTTTTAAGTTTTAATATGAAACAATTGAAAAAACATTTCTTGTTTCATACTTATATGCATATATATGATTTCATTAATATTAATTTTATTTAGTTCAATGAAATCATATTTATTGTTTCTGAAAGTTTGCAAAATATGTAATTTTGTAAAAATATTGTATTCTCAGTTTTTGGACTTAACAATAATCATATACATCTTTTATTAAGTCTACAAAATTATTTTGTAATGTTTCAAAAATATGGTTAAGCTAAAATATCGAAACTCATGTGTTAACATGAACTATTTTACAAAATGATGATATTTTTTATTTGGGAGGTTCTTTTTAAAAACTATTTTTTGTAGCATGTTTATTATCATGTTTACAATCATTTCCTAAAGTTTTATATTTTGCTGATTTTATTTGCTATTTTTAAAAGAGATTTGAAATTTAGATTTCTGTTTAAAACAAGCAGTGTGCATGTCTTGAATCGACTCATGAACAGTGTTGAGTCGACTTATAAACCGCTGTGTAGTTTACATTTAGCTTCTGACGAGTCGACTCATAACATCATGAGTCGACCCGTCAGGTTGAGTCAACTCATGTCTGTCATAAGTCGACTCACAAACTGTGCTGAAAATTACGTTTTGTTTCTGCTGAGTCGACCCATGACTTCATGAGTCGACCCATGCATGATGAGTCGACTCATGAATTTTATGAGTCGACCCATAAGTTGATTTTTAGCCTGTAACGGCTACTTATGAGTCGACTCATGAACAGTACTTAGTGTTCATGAGTTTGTCACTATAACGGCTATATTTCCAGACTGTACTGTTTTTAGGTTTTTAGTCTTTTTGTCTTATTTTTTCTTGGCTTTAGATTTCCTATAAATACTGCCACATATCCTCAGTTCCATATACTCTCAAGAGAGAATGTTTTAAGAAGGTTTAACAATGGTTTAAAGTTTTGTTTAGTGTTTATTTAAAAAGTTTTTAAGCAATTGAGAGTTTGTTTTGTGAAAACAATTTCACAAGAGCTTGAGGAAGATCATCCATCGGTGTTTGAGCATCCGACTCTTCTCCCTCTCTCTCTTGATTTATAGAGAAGTTTTTCTTAAACTCAATTCTAGCATTTTATATGTTTGATCTTAATTTCGTAAGCTAGATTTTATATTAAGTTTAATTGTTTTATTGAATCTCTTTGTTCACACACAACCATTGAGCTTATTGTATTTACATTCATAGTATAATTTAGATTGTGGGGTTTGTGATATTGAGTTGTGCCTAATTGAATTCTCACCTTGTATTAGAGAAAAAATCTTTTGTTGTGAGCTATTATTGTGAGTTGCACTTTGTATTACACTTGGACACCGAGAGAAGTGGTTGGTGAGAAACGGGGCTAGAGACCAACACTTGAGGTGGTAGTTAGTATATTTATATTGTGAGTATTGTAGAGTTTTCAATTAGTTAGAAAATCATATTGTGAGGTGTGAACATTTTTAGGTAAGCGTAGAAAACCCGGTGTTTTTAGTTGTGAGATTGTGAACGTTGATCGGTGAGCGTTGAAAACCGATATTATGTGGTGTAAACGTTATTCGTGTGAGCGTAGAAAACCTGGTTGTGATAGTGTATTTCTCCCTGAGAGTGAGGAGCGGAGACGTAGGACGAAAGGTCCGAACTCCGTAATCATATTGTGTGTTTGCATTGTTTATTTTACCCTATCACAATTGTATCTTTAGTTTAGATTGTTACCCTTGTATTGTTTATATATCCTTGCATATATTTTCCCATATAGGATATATCTCTTTGTTCATATTGCATATTCTTTCTCATAACATGTTGTATATCTATCTTGCAAGAATAATTTATTAATAAGTTTTAATTAGCATAAAATCGGATTAGATTAGCATAAGACCCTAATCACCCCCACCCCCACCCCCACCCCCCCTCTAGGGTCCAACAAAGAGATGGGGCTTCTTTCCTTCTTCGACTTTATGCCTAGTTCTGAGAGCTCGGGATGGACGAAATACCTGCAACACAAGAATCGTAGGAGTACGGGGCTTGTTTCCCCTGTGGTATCTCCGACGGTCAAGTCAGCTGGTGGACTTAGGTGAGGTGAAGGAAGAATTGTGTGTTCTAAAAATGTGTCTAGAGAGTTTTTTAGTAGTAAGGAGAATCCAACCCCTTTTCATGACGAATAATGTATGTATTTATAGAGGACGTCAAGGGCCGAGTCGGCGTCTAGTAGGAATGCGGTTTATGATGATAGCGAGGGGTGAGCTAGAGGCTGAGTCACATTCTGCTCGATACGTATCGATTGGTAGGTGATGGGAGATCTCTTCAGTAACATGGGGAATCAGCAGTCGTTGAGGCTTGTCTACGAATGACGTGGAGTCACTTCTATGTCATGGGAAATTAGCAGCCGTTGAGGTTTATCTGCTAGTGACGTGGAGTCGTAATGATGATCATAAATGGTAAAATAATAATAGAAAGTAATGTTCTGAGTCGCCTTTGGGGGAAGTGTCGGCCGGTTGCTGAGTAGCAATCTTTCACCCGACTAAGTCCGCCTTTCGAGTCGTCTTTGGGGAGTGACGCCGGCTCGACTGGGTCTATTCTCGGGATAGCATATTTGTAAGTAACATGGAACACCTTATAACACTCCTTAACAAAACGAAGTGGTAGAGCGGATGAATGGAACTATGTTGGAAAGAACAAGAGCTATATTGATAACTGCAAATCTAGATAAAGTTTTTTGGACGGAAGTAGTAAAAACCACCTGTTATGTGGTGAATCGATCTCCATCAACTGTAATACAATTGAAGACGCTGATGGAGATATGGACTGGCAAGCCAGCTGATTATTTTAACCTCCATATATTTAGAAGTCCAGTGTATGTAATGTGCAATACCCAAGAAATTACAAAGATGGATTCAAAAGCCAGAAAATGCTTATTCTTGGGGTATGCTGATGGAGTAAAAGGGTATCGCTTCTGGGATCCCACTGCCCGCAAGGTTATCATCAGCAGAGATGTTATCTTTGTAGAAAATCAACTACAAAGTGGTGAAAAAGAAAGTAGTTCGAGGAAGGACTTGGAGACTGTAGCTGTTCAGGCAGAAGATAATTTAAAATCTTCTAAAGCAATACCGGAGCATGATGTACAAGAACAAGTCGAGTCTGAGGCTCCTGAAGCTCGAAGGTCAACTCGTGAGAGAAGGCCACCGACTTGGCACTCGAAGTATATTAAGGAGAGTAATGTTGCATACTATCTTCTAACAGAAGATGGAGAGCCATCAACTTTTCATGAAGCTATAAGTGACACAGATGCATCTTTATAGATGGCAGCAATGCAGAAAAAAATTAAAGCTCTCCATAAGAACAAGACTTAGGAACTTGTATCACTACCACAAGGAAGAAAGACCATTGAAAATAAATGGGTCTACAAGATCAAGCGAAATGGCGATGATCAAGTGGAGTGATATCGTGCTAGATTGGTGGTAAAAGGACATGTTCAGAAAGAATGTATTGATTTTAATAAAATATTTTCTCCTTTAGTTCAAGTTACAACAGTCCGAATAGTCCTGGCTATGAGCATTATATTTGACTTACATCTAGAGCAGCTAGATATGAAAACAGCATTTCTTCATGGAGATCTTGAAGAAGAAATTTGCATGCTCTAACCAGAAGGTTTTGAAGAAAAAAAGAGAGAGAACTTGGTTTGCAGATTGAACAAATCTCTGTACGGTCTAAAACAGGTGCCGAGGTGTTGGTACAAGAGATTTGATTCATTCATCATGAGCTTTGGATACAACATGCTTAATTTAGACCATTGTGCATATTTCAAGAGGTTTGGTAAAAATAATTTTATTATCTTATTGTTATATGTTGACGACATGTTGGTTGCAGGCCCCAACAAAAATCATATCAAAGAATTAAAGGCTCAGTTGGCTAATGAATTTGAAATGAAGAATTTAGGATCTGTAAGCAAGATTCTAAGGATGCAAATTTACCGAAACAGAGTTAATAGGAAGATTTGGCTTTCTAAGAAGAACTATTTGAAGAAAATCTAGTGGCGCTTTAACATGCAAGATTATAAGTCAATTTCTACCACACTTCCTATTAATTTCAAGTTATCCTCCAATATGAGTCCTAGTAGTGAAGAAGAGAGGATGGAGATGTCTTGCGTACCATATGCATCAGCAGTGAGAAGCTTAATGTTCGCGATGATTTATACAAGTCCAGACATTGCACAAGCAGTGGGAGTGGTTAGTCGATACATGTCGAATCCTGATAAAGAGTATTGGAATGCTGTAAACTAGATTCTAAGATATATTCAAGTAACCTTAAATTTTATATTATGTTATGGTGGGTCTGATTTTATTGTCAGTGGATATGTTAATTCTGATTATGCAGGTGATCGTGATAATAGTAAATTCACCACAGGCTATGTGTTTGCACTTGCTGGTAGAGCTGTAAACTGGGTTTCAAAATTACAGTCAGTTGTGTTTATTTCAACAATAGAAGCAAAATATGTAGCAGCTACACAAGCCAGTAAATAAGCAATGCGGTTAAAGATGGTGCTGGAGGAACTCGGCTATGAACAAAAGAAGATATCTTTATTTTGTGACAGTTAGAGTGCTTTGCATTTGGCAATAAATCCAGCCTTTTATTCAAAGACCAAACACATTCGAGTTCAGTCCCACTTCATTCGTGAGAAAGTGGAAGAAGGAACAGCGGATATGTGAAAAATTCATACCGAAGACAACCTAGCAGATTTTTTGACAAAAGCAGTCAGTACTGACAAATTTATTTAGTATCGATCATCCTGTCAGAGACATGTACAATATGAAGATGGCAAGATAGAAAGAATGGTGTGAAGATATGATTGATGCTCAATCAAATCTTCAGGTGGGAGATTATCAGC
Source organism: Asparagus kiusianus (assembly GCA_022839385.1). Lineage (NCBI taxonomy): Eukaryota > Viridiplantae > Streptophyta > Magnoliopsida > Asparagales > Asparagaceae > Asparagus > Asparagus kiusianus. The sequence continues at coordinate 128,540 of BQKN01062816.1, read as the reverse complement.
AGCCTTCTTTGAAAATGAAAGAAGACGGTGCCGAAAAAAATCAAAAGGATGGGCCCACAACATTTTATTTAACGAAAGTTTGGAAGTGTTTGAAATTGTTAAAGCTGCACAGTAAACATATTATTATTTTATTGTACATAGTATTTTTCCAAACACTATAAATAGGTCATAAACTCTTAAGGAATAACTCATCCTAGAAATAACTTCTTTTGTAGAAGAGTGAGAGAGAAAAAAATAAAGAGAGTATCTCCTTGTTAAGAGATTGTAACTTCAGAGTTTTTTGCTCATAGTAAATTCTTTTATCCTTACATGTGAACGTAGGCAAACAAGTGTCGAACCACGTAAATCTGTGTGTCTATCATTTTATCTCTACTTTTGCTCACTATTGCTGCGAACCACGTAAATCTGTTTGTCCCAACAAGATGTCCCCTCTAAATGCATGATGCACTTTTCCACCATGCATTCAAGGGGGGACACCTCACCTGTCCCAGTAGTGGGTCTCTTATTTGGGTCCCTGAGGCATTTTTGTTCCATCAAATGTATGTGGTGGACTATAGATTGAGGGTAGTTCGCATGGTTTGTCACCTATCTTGCTGGCCTACCTTTAAACTCTATGGAGTACTAAATAGCCATGTGAAGGGTTATTTTATTTGGATTGGGATCCTCTCCTCATGGATCCCCTCCTAATATCTCCTAATGAGATCTTGGCCATCAATCTATCCATGGACGGCCAAGATCTCCTCATGAGGAGAAGTAGGAGGGGGAGGAGGAGTTAATCTTGACCGTCCATGAATAGATTGATGGCCAAGATCTCCTCATTAGGAGATATTAGGAGGGGATCCATGAGGAGAGGATCCCAATCCATTTTAAGGGGAAAATAGTAACACATAAAAATATATAATAACAAACTTAAATTTTCTTTAGGATAGTTTTTTTCCATTTCTATACGGCTGGCGGTAGATGATCGATATAGGCAAGCAAAGCTTTGCTACGTATCGTCAAATTGTAAAATTATAGTGTTTGTACAGCGCGCGCGGGAGATGCTAGTTATAAAATCTCATCAGCCAAGAGCTTGATATACAGTGGATTCTCTTAAAAAAAAAGGTAATCAATCTCTTGAGTTAATTACTGATTTCACCTGAACTTCAACTTCAAAATTTTGATCTAGTGCTGAAGCGAACACCTAGCAAATTAAGAAACGTACTTAGCAAAAAAACTTGACTTTACTTTCTGGTACATATTAATTCCAGTAATCGCTTGACTTTTTTTTTTTTTTTTTTTGAAGTCCTATTGGTAAGAGCAGTTGTACATCAAATTAATTTAAGTCCCCTCAGTGCAGGTATCCGAAAAGTTGTTGGCAGGCAGCCAAGCTTAATTTCACGAGGCATGCATTCATAGCTTAGCTTTGTCCTCGATCTCCTTCTTCTCCCTCAAAACTATATCTACCAACCTCCCTCCCTCACTCACTCCATGCAACTCTCTCTCTCTCTCTCTCTCTCTCTCTCTCTCTCTCTCTCTCTAGCTAGCCAGAACCTAAGAAATAAGTAAGTAAACACGATGGAGATATTGGTCATACTAACCGCAGTGCTCCTCTCATTCTCTCTCTACCCCCTATACAAGCTCTTCGATCAATGGCGAAACCGGGGGTGCTACCTCATCGACTACGTCAACTTCAGGCCCACCGACGACCGCGAAATCCCCACGGAGTTCTGCGAGTCCATCGTCCGCCGCAACAAGCGCCTCGGCCTCGAAGAGTACCGCTTCCTCCTGAGAATCATCGTCAGCTCCGGCATCGGAGAGCACACCTACGGCCCCCGCAACATCGTCGAGGGGAGGGAGGACAGCCCGACCCACAGCGACTCCCTGCTGGAGATGGACGAGTGCTTCTTCGGGACCCTCGACGCTCTCTTCGCCAGGACGGGCTTCGCGCCCGCGGACGTAGACGCCCTGGTCCTCAACGTGTCCATGTTCTGCCCCGCGCCCTCGCTGTCGGCGAGGATCGTGAACAGGTACCGGATGAGGGAGGACGTCAAGGTGTTCAATCTCTCCGGCATGGGATGCAGCGCCAGCCTGATCTCGCTCGACCTCGTGTGGAACCTGATGAAGTGCCGCAGGGATTGCCTGGCGCTGCTCGTCACATCGGAGTCGATAGCGCCGAACTGGTACTCGGGGAAGAAGCGGTCGATGATGCTCGGGAACTGCCTGTTCCGCTCCGGGGGGTGCTCGGTCTTGCTTTCCAACAGCCCCGGGCTCAAGCACAGGGCCAAGCTCCAGCTGAAACAGCTGGTCCGGACACACCTCGGGAAGAGCGACCGGGCCCACACGGCCGCCGTCCACACCCAGGACGAGGAGGGGCGCTGCGGCATGGAGCTCAGCAAGGACATCCCGAAGGCGGCGGCGCAGGCCCTGTTCGAGAACATCCGGGTTTTCGCTCCCAAGGTCCTGCCGGCCAAGGAAATCGTCCGTTACCTTCTCCGCGACGCGGCCAACTCGGTCAAGAACAGGCTCGGCCCCGGTCGAAAGGCCAACAAGCCGAGGTTCGTCGTGCCGGACCTCAAGTCCGGCGTCGACCACTTCTGCGTCCACACCGGGGGAACGGCGGTCATCGACGGAGTCGGTCAGGGCTTACGGCTGAGCGACGCGGATCTGGAGCCGTCGAGGATGGCGCTTCATCGGTTCGGGAATACGTCGGGGAGCAGTGTGTGGTACGTGCTGGGGTATATGGAGGCAAAGAGGAGGTTGAAGAAGGGGGAGAGAGTGATGATGATAAGCGTTGGGGGAGGGTTTAAGTGCAATAGTTGCCTCTGGACCGTGATGAGGGATTTGGATTGCGGGGATGGTGGATGCGGAGCTTGGAAGGATTGCATTGATGAGTATCCTCCAAAGAGTTTGGTTAACCCTTTCATGGAGAAGTTTGGGTGGATCTTTGATGATGGCAAAACCGCAAACATCCACGAGCTGCTCAATAATTAAAAAAGATTATATGTTACAGCTCTTTTCAGAACAATCTGCATGCATGCGTGCCAACCTCGAAACGGGAAGTTCTGACCATACAAGAAGAAGCTCAATTAGAATCTTATTATACCATTATTAGTGTCATATTATATCATCAAATTCGAAATGTGTATGTTAAGGTCTTGTTTGTCATTATTGTACGTTTGTCTAAAAACATTTAAGTTTGGGGTTGTTTGATAAAATGAAAATATGAAATGCCTGTTGATTTATTTACGGGGTTGTTGAGGGGATTATAATTACTCACTGGTTAGTTGTTTGTTTATGTGTCGACATGCAGCAGTCATAAATAAGGGGCGGGCTAGCTACTTGCAATATTGGAGAGGGGCAGGGATCATAACTATTTCCATGCTGCTACTTGCAGTCCTATAATGGATATGGGTCCTTTTTCCCTCTTTTCTTTTCACAATTTAAATGTTTTAGGAGATAGCTAAGATGTAAGTGTTAGATATAGATGCCCTGCAAGCAACAATTGTATATTATAACATGATCTATATGAATATAACATTCTTGTTCAAAATGATAGTATGCTATTTTGGTCAGTTTTATCTGGTATTTTAATACAGATAAAGTCCTTAAAATGATACTAGACTATCAAACATTCCGAATATGATCGTAATGAAGAGATCCGATTTGTCGCTAACGTATATTCTAAAATATTCCTAGTCGATGAAGTGTAGAAATGAGACATTATCACTTTGGGAAGACTGGTGTATACACTATTTCTCCTTTGGTAGGATGATGATCCATCTCTTGGATCATTGATGTGAGACATCAAGATATAGTATACAGGTGACTCATTAGTGAATGAGTTGACTGAACAACTCACTGAGGACGTCTAGTTGGTAATTATACTTAACTGTTGAATAGAAGTTCTAAAGTAATATAGTACAAAATAGTCTCTTGACCTGAGGCATGAGTGTAATATCTTATATGTCAGTATAGGTATACTTAGACTTTTACCTAACCACAGTTCTTATTGAGTTATGCATAACGGTTCTTGTTGGGTGCATCCCGAGACATAAGTAGATATTAAGATGCCAAGATGGGATTCGTCTCTCCTAGTATAGGGGGTTGATGTCATAAGATTATTTGATATAACTATAGCGTAGAAATCATTGGCCAAAGTAAATAAGATAAACTGAGTGTCAGTTTGATCTTAAATGTTATGAGTTTAATATCAACAAACACTAATCGAGCTATTAGGATTTGACAGTTTTTTATACCCTAGGCTCTATAGTTTAACATGGTTTGACGAAGAGACCCGACTGGTATTATCACTGAGTGGTCCTGATAAAATTGTGTAAGCATCTTGTAGATATTTATTACAACTTATACCCGGATAGTCTTTATGTGTAGCTAGCGTCTCTATTGTACTTGTAGATATGATCCACTGCCGAGTCTTAAGTTGGGCCCTAGAGTCACACAAAGCGTGTACTTGAATCCTATGAAATATAATTTATAGAGTTAATGTGTATGATTGATACGCATATATGATTTTCACCGGATACACATAAACAGTTATATGTATCGGTAAAATCAGAATGATATGTGCTTAAGAAATGAATTCCAGTATTTTTCCATAAAGTTAACTTTTAGTCAACTGATTGACTTTTTAGTCAACAGTTGACTTTTTGGTCAACAGTTGACTTTTTGTCAACTCATTGGTTTTTTTTTGTCATATGATGACTTATTAGTTAATGATTGGAAAAATTACGCAATACCGTATTTATAAAACACCGTATTGATGTGGTATTTTTACTTAAAAAATACACACTTTATTATACCTTGATTAATGAGTCATGAGATGAGTCATTAAGGTGGTATGGTTAATTTGAGCACATGGTTTTAGCACATAGTTTTGATTCTTCATGACATTTTGCATGACTCATGAGATGAGTCATTGCATGATTAATGTAAGGAATCATTACATTTAGATGACTCGTGACATGACTCATGAGATGAGTCATGACATATCTCACTCTATATATATGAGCTCTCTTTCTTATGGAAAGGTTAATAAAAAATTAGCTAAGTGGTTTTTTCCATAAGAGAATAAAAGAGAGTTATCCTCTTACTAAACTCTAGCAATCTTTAAGTAAGAGGAAGTAGTAGGATTTTATAGTATCCCGAGGTGGATATCTTGACTTGTGTCTCAAGAAGACTCTGATTTTATCAAGCTCATTTGAAGACTTGGAGATCCACTACAAGGAGGTTTAGAGCATCTCCAACAGCTTCCCCAAAAATTTCTCTAAAATGGGGAATCAAATGTCATATTCCCCAAATTATTTTTGCTCCAACTCCAACAGCTTCCCCATTTTGAAGAATCATGCATTTATTACAATAATAAAAATATTCTACATCTTTGACTAATAAATAATAAATTATTTTTTATTTGAAACTTTGAAATAACGGCTAGTTTCCAACGGCTATTTTCTAACGGCTAATTTACAACGGCTAGTTGACTTCTATTTTTGTCTATATATATAAGAACAAATCTGGACACTTTTGTTATCTCATTCTCACATTCTTTGCTTCCTCATCTTTGCTTAACTTTGAAAATATATTTTATGGCTCGTCGTTCGTTGGCTAGTCGTTATCTAGTTGATACGTTCATGGATGACGACGACAATATTGACGACGAATATGAAGAATTGTTACTTGCTCAAATAGAAGAAAAAGATCGTGCCAACCAGAGTTCTAGAGGAGGTCATCGTGGTTCTATTATGGGTCACTGTATTGTTAATCGTGATCTAATTGAGGGTCATGAAAGACTTTGTCGTGACTACTTTGCCCATCCTCCAAAATATGGGGCTCGTCTCTTTCGAAGGAGATTCAGAATGAAGCAAGCTCTTTTCATGCGCATTCATGATGCCGTCGTCGCGCACGATACTTATTTTGTTCAAAAGAGGAATGTTGCTGGGCATCTTGGCTTGTCATCACTTCAGAAGGTAACAGCTGCTTTTCGACAACTTGCATATGGTGTTCCGGCCAATTATGTTGATGAGTATGTGTAGATTGGGGAAAGCACCGCTATTGAAAGTCTCAAAAAGTTCGTCACAGCAGTTGTCGAAGTGTTTGGTGATGAGTACTTAAGGTCGCCAAATAGTGATGACCTTAAGAGATTACTTGCAATAGGTGAACGACGCGGCTTTCCTGGGATGCTTGGAAGCATTGATTGTATGCATTGGACATGGAAGAATTGCCCTACTTCTTGGCATGGTATGTTTACTGGCCACATTCATGAACCCACTATTATTTTAGAAGCTGTAGCTTCATATGATTTGTGGATATGGCATGCTTTCTTTGGATTACCTGGGTCACTTAATGACATCAATGTGTTAGAGCGGTCTTATGTATTTAGTGGATTGGATGACGGTAGTGCCTCTCATATTAGCTATAAAGTCAATGGGAGGCCATATGACATGGGATATTATCTTGCCGATGGTATATATCCATCATGGGCAACATTAGTGAAGACTATTCCAGCTCCACAAGGAAATAAGCATCGACATTTTGCTAAAGAGCAAGAAGGGGCAAGGAAAGATGTTGAGCGCGCATTCGGAGTGCTTCAATCACGTTTTGCGATTGTCCGAAACCCGGCAAGACTTTGGGATAAGGATAACCTAAAACACATTATGATGGCATGCATAATTATGCATAATATGATTGTTGAAGACGAGCGTGATGAACATGAGCGTATTCGTAGACTAAGGAAGATACATGATATCGAAGAAGAATATGACCATGTTGATGAAATTCCACACATATCACTTTCGCTCGAGCGTACACCAACAATAATGGAGTTCATCGCAAATTGTCATCGAGTTAGAGATAAACAAATGCATACTAAACTCCAAGAAGATCTTGTCGAGCACTTATGGAAAAAACATGGAGCCAATTAGTGATTTGCTTTCTTATATAAATCAATATTATGTTGTTTCAACTTCATTGTAATGTCGTTAAATTTATGAAGAATATTATGTTGTTTCAACTTCATTGAGTAGTAGCATACTTGGTTAAAATATTAATTCTGGCTTTTTTGTTCTAAAGCAATCACACAACACATACGCACACTCCACTCAACCGGTGGGAGGCATGTCCAGTGCAAAATGGTTATGAAGAAGAAAACAAAGAATCAGAATTCAGAATCTATTTACATTTGCAAAAAGGAAACATCAACTTTACCTCCATTCTCCATCTATCTGCCTTACACTAGGTGGTTCTTGACTTGCAGGAAGAGGTATAGTTATCAAAACATTTTGCAGGTCAAACGTCTCAAAAGCTTCATATTCAATATTAACAAAGGTCTCACTTCCAGAAACAGAACTTTGTAGACTGGGAGCAATTGCAGGAAAAAAAATAAAAAATGAGTAACAATGGTCAGCAAGCATACAGATTTAGACATGAAATTTAACAATAACATTGTTCAAGGTCCAAACTTGGGAAACAAGATATACTTTTCCTGCTGAACTAATCTCACAACAAAATATTACCCTCTAAATATTCAGCAGCTGAAAAGCTAGAAAGAAAGAATCCAAAACACATGACACAAGTCTCTGAATAGCATAAATATCCAGGAGTAATGACACAAGAGACTACTCATTTCCATTCTACCAGCTCTTTTTACCAAAATTTTCTCTCTGAAGGCTGATGAAATACTCTGCTTGAATAGGATTCATGGAACTAGTATCCATAGGCATTATTTTAGTTCCCTCACTTCGAGCTTGAAGTTCAATTTCCTTTTCTCTAAGAGCAACCTGCTTTTGCTCAATATCAATTAGCAACTTAAGTTGTTCTGCCTTTACGCGGTCACTTTCTAGTCTCCTTGCCCTAAACTCTTCCAACTCAGAACGGACTTTTGAAGATTCCTTCTCATCATCATCACCTTGCTCGTTGGATTTTGTTTTTTTGTTCGCCTCTTTTGCAATCTTTCTTCCAATAGGCCTCTTCAAGGGTGCAGGTTCAGGAGCATTTCCATTATCATCTTCCAAGTTAATTGAAATTTGATGTTTAGTAGGAGCCTTGAAAATTCTAGTTGCTTCAATTTTTTTATGTTCAACCATCCATTTTTGCTGAAACCTCAAAAGAGTCCAACAATGGTCAAATCCAAACTAATGACCTTCCTTATCTTTGTAGACCGTTTTTGCCTGTTGTATCTGCAAAGAATAGCTCATGTAAATATCTAACAGAAAAATAACATTTGAGAATGCAACATCAGTACTAACATTTGAAAATATAAATAAGCAGTAGGATGCTTTGAAGATAATGAAGATAACAACGGTGTGCACCTTATCTGCCTCTGTGTATCCACTTTTCCGCAAGTGTTCAACTGCAGCATAATGTCCACAAAACCTTCTCACACTGAAACTTATTTTTGACCAGCGGTTCGTCAGTGATTTTTCAATTCGTTCATCCGACGAACTCTTATGATCTTCAAAGTATTGAGTAATTCTTTTCCAGAATTGGTTCTTCTTTTGATCAGATCCTTTGATTGGATCTAAGCTTGTATTCAGCCATGCGGCTATAAGAAGTTTGTCTTCCTCAGGAGAGAAGTTGATAGTTCTTTGAGATTGTTTTTGTGATTTGTTGCTGCTAGGTGCACATGGCGTCTCTTGATCAGTGTGAGCTTCAGTAGTATATGTCTCTTCAAAAGGAGAACCACTGGAATGGTACTGACTCAATGGAAAATCATATGACAGATGTGGTTCATTGAGATCATCAAGGGACGATCCATTGTTGAGGAGCTCGGTGAAATTCATTTGCAGAATCTCAGAATTGCTTAACCACCAGATATAGAACTACTAAATTGCATGTACATAGAACTATACAAATTATTGTACTCAAGAGGCTTAGAGAAGGTAAGCGAGCAGATGTCTCCTCAATAGGTCACTTCACTTTACTTCAGCAATACTCTTGACAATTGATCTTATATATCATGATTCATTGCAAAAAACTTAAACTACATGAACTAATAGTTGATAATATTACAGGAGGAGTATTAAGATTTGTGTAATCATAGAAGTTCCAATACAGAACTAAATATAGAAGCCTGTAAATTTGAACTCAATATAGAAGCCTGAAAATTTCTGACCAGTTCACATTTAAATTAGAAACAATGTGCAAAGAGATGAATAGAAGAGGATAACATATACCAAGGACCAAGGAAAATCTCTAGTTCCATAATTCTGTAGTAAGGGTTCAATAACTTGCTGAGTTCGCAGAAAACTCATACCAAAAAACAAGAGGTTTCAGCTCATACTTCAGATTGCAACAACCTTGATTTCGCCAAAAATTAGAAGCCAAGCAATACACGTTTGCCATGGTACACTATGCTCAGCTCTAATTCAAGAAAAAAAACTCCTCATATAAAATTAGGTATTTTATAATGCTGACAGGTTATCAAAACAATTTTAATCTACAACTATTGAGCTAGCTAGACCAACAATCAAAGGATTAGGATTCCAGATCAGAGGAGTAGGATTCTTGATCATCCCCAAAATCAAGATTCAAGGGTCTATTACAATCAAAAATTGAAATTGAGAGAAGAACTTTACCTGAAATCCAATGGAGGCTGAAGCTCGTCGAAGATGGGAACCGGCGGCGAACGCTCGAGCTTGAGGAGATCGACGGATGGAAACCCTAGATCTTGAGGTGAGGGACAAGAACTCAAGAAATAGAAGGAGGAATCTGCGGCGAACGCTCGAGCCCGAGGATGGGAACCAGCGGCGAAGATGGGAACCGGCGGCGAACGCTCGAGCTCGAGGAGATCGACGGATGGAAGCCCTAGATCTTGAGGTGAGGGATGAGAATCAAGGAGTTGAAGGATCTGCGACGAACGCTCGAGCTCGAGGATGGGAACCCGCGGCGAAGATGGAAACCCGCGGCGAACTTTCTTTGATCTTGAGGTGAGGAGATCGAGTCGTTTTTTGCGTGTTGAGTCTAGAAGAACGTGAAACAGTGCTTCCCCAAAAATTTGTACAATGCTGCAGATTTGGAGAAGGCTCTCTATTTTTTCTCCCCCATCCCCATTTTGGGGAATGAGATGGGAAATCTGTTGGACCAAAAAAAAGCTCAAAATTCTCTAAATTTGAGAATACCAAGAAGATGGGGAATCTGTTGGAGATGCTCTTACAACAACAAGGAGAACAAGCTATGGGTTGTTCGATCTACCATCGAATCACGCTACGAAAGTAAGCCTTTAAAACTCTTGGTTGCTCTCTTTTTTATAGGGATCATGTTAGATTTTATTAGGATGGTCCTAGCTTGTTTTTCATGCTCTCTACATGGTTAGTATTATTATATATACAGTCTTCCGTTACGTATTTTGCATGTAATAAGCACGGGATTTCCTTCAGTAAGTTGTTATATATACATTCAATTAATATCGATGATTAAAAATGTATTTGTTTCATTGGTATGATGAAAAAAAAGAAGAAGAAGAAAAATTGATTTTGTGAAATAAATTGATACGGAGACATTGTGATGTATATATAAAATGGCTCTTTAATTTCTTTTATTGGAAAAGGTCCGTAATGGGAATGATTGTAGTTTTACGGACAAAGTTTCATTACGATCTATTCACACGTAGCACACCGTATGAGAGACAAAGATGTAGCTTCCTTTTTTTTCTCTCGCCCTATATATATATTGCATGTAGAACAACTTACATCTTACATACAAACAATAATAGGAGGTTACGGCTTTAAATTACTGAGATAGGTAATGAATAAGTTAGTGTAAATTAATATGTCTTTAGAATTTCATGCTACCATCGTTTTCCATTAATAAATGTAGAATTATGGGACCTTTTTGTACTACATAAAACTAGTATTTAGCCCCGTGCAAAGCACGGTTTCTAAAAGATTTTCTGCAAATACTAAACATGTTACCAAAATAAAGTATTCTGCTTTAGATATGAAGTAGTAGATGTAATGCAAATAATGAAATTTGTTACCTTACTTGTGGAGTTAAATTGTTACCAGACATGCAAATAATGAAATGATTTCTTACCTGTGCAGCAAGCGGCATTAAAATGGAGGGGTTTGATTAGCAAGTTAGGTATCTAACACGAGAAAATTTTGGTATGAAGGTTTTTATTACTTTTTATTTTTTTTTTTATTTTTTTTTAATGAGGTCAATGTATCAGGATTCAATCAAAAATTTCAGAGCTTAGTCCAATATGCATTCAATCTGTTCACTTTATGAGATGTTGGGTAGAGAATTTTTTTTTAAAGTCACATGTTTTTTTAAAAAAAATCCATTTAGATATCATGGATAACATCTAAATATTAGAGTTTTGCTTTTGAAGCTTCGGGCTAATTTTTTGATCAAATGCTACTTTAAGCTGTTCAGTTTATAGGATGTTAAATTCATGGGCTAAAAAAACCTATAATGGAAGGATAAGAATAACGATAAACAACCAAGTAAAATGAATCCTATCTGATTCCTGGAATCTGTGAAATTCTGAACTATATAGTTATATGTCAAACCAACTGTGATTCTTTGAGATTCAGTGACATTTGCGGGAAGGATTTTCTTTCATGGATTTACTGCACGCACAGGACTGGTCTTGACATAACACATGGAAGTATAACATACAAAGGTCCTGCTTATTGTAATTACAGTATCATTTCATGAGCTGAAGCTCACTGGAGGTTAATCATAATAGATTATAGATTGTTGTCAAAGGCAGAAACTAGGAAGATACATGACCAATAAAATTACACAGGTAGCTAGAGAATGATAATGACAGAATAATGGCCCTAAATCAGCATTGACTTGAGAGCATTACTGACTTGAAAGCATTACTGATTGTACTCATTGACTTGAAAGCATTACTGATTGAAAGAAAAAGAATCTACCTGGTCGTGGACCTCGTGGTCATTTTGCATATGTGCAGAAGCTGAAGAACATTAGCTTGCACTGCCATCATCTACAAAAGTGAATTCACAAACCAAAGCAAGATGATCACTTCCCCATTTCTGCAATAAGAAGCATAACAAATAAGGAATCATAAACTTATACAGACAACATATAAGTTTTTTTGGAATCAAGAGAATGATTGATTCTCTTGATTTAAGCTTTCTTTGTCCTCCTTCTCTTGGTCTCCTAAAACTTCATCTTCAACGGTATTTGATGATAATTTGAAGATATGTAGGGTCTTAAAATCTACACAAAATGAATAATAGAGAATAAAAAAAATAAGAACCGTAGGAAAATAGTAAAAAGATCCAATCATTTGACCTATCTCCTGGATTCTTATTGTTGGGTGAATCAAAACACACTCTTTTATAAAAATTCTGCATAAAAAATATTATATTATCACTTCTTTGATTTTTTATAAAGTTTCCTGCATGAGCTGAATTATAGATTGCAAGATTTACAGACTTGTCACCTTACATACCACTTCTTTGATTATGAAGGTATCCAAAGGAAAAAGAGTTACTACCTGATTTCAAACAAAGCCCATTACCCTATTTGAATTTGATTAAAATCCACCTGCCATCATTTTGCATATGTGCAAAAGCTGAAGAACATTAGCTTGCACTGCCATCATCTACAAAAGCGAATTCGCAAACCAAAACAAGATGATCACTTCCCCATTTCTTCAATAAGAAACATAACAAATCATGAAAAAAAATCTAAAACAAACACAGTTTTTATGTAGCTTCAACCTAGTCCAATAATGATCCCGCACCTTCCACTATAATAACTCCTTTAAGTTCTCATTATAATATTATCGATTTTATAATAAACATCATTAAAAAATCTAATGTTTCTTAGAATATATTTTGTGATCCATGACAAAATTTTCATGTCCAACTTATCTTCTCTACTTGCAAATTGGAATTACCATAATAGTTGCAATAACATGAACTGCCAGTAGTCAATAAATTGAAGGCTAATAACATTGAAATAACAATTATCCTTTTTTCCATACCAATTAAATGCATACCCTTCTACCAGTATTTACAACACAGCAGAATTACCCGTTATGATAACCATAAAAAGAAAAAAATAGTTAACCATAAGGAAAATGGAAAAAAGGTATAACATCAAAGAAGTCGGCAAATCGAGCATTTCCTATAAACAAATTAAAAGAATATAAGATAATGTTATGTAGTTTAGTAACAAATGCAAGGCAGTATAACTGAAGAGAATTTTGTACTTCACTTGGCAGGCCTCCGAACTTCTTCAACTTTTTAATTAGCAATGTCTCGACAACTGCTACTGGAACAATACCTGCAGAATGCATGTACAATCAAAAAGAGAAGTCAGCCCAATTAATATGCATAAAGATTAATTATGTGAAACAACTTTAAAAAGTTCAATCACCATATATAATCAAGTTCCCATAAACTCCGAGTGATAGGAAGTCACCAATGGTTCACCGCAATTATCTCTAGAATTAGAACAGGGATGCTTCACAAAGGGAACCCTAACCTTAATTAACTATAGCAGAGGCGGATAAAGAAAGCGATTGAAGAAAAAGAAGCGATTTTTACATAAAAAGTATAAAGAGCCACCAAATCAAGGGTTCGTAATTCGTGAGATGATATCGATCAACCAAATTTAACGAATCTAGCATGAAATTAAACATAAAAAACCAAAAATAGGGAACAAAGCGTACCTGAGAGATCGATTGAGGGAAATCGAGCTGGAACTGATCGACTCTATAATATATATATATATAGAGAGAGAGCAAAACTTCTGTCAACTTAAGTGGACGTCCACTAAGTTTCTTAGTCATTGATGATCACTTGATTGAGCTATATTGTGGATGATCCGCTCCGTTAAACTTGATCTACATATTCTAAAACCCCAGCACACCAAATTTAGGGTGAACTCGTTGTGGTTTGACCCTCCGTCGAGCCATGTAAAAAGTTCTATTCACTCGAAACCGTTAAAATTGATACGAGTGGATGAAGGGTCAAACTACGACGGGTTCACCCTAAATTTAGTGTGTTGGAGTTTTAGAATATGTAGATCAAGTTGAACGGAACGGATCATCCATAATATAGCTCAATCAAGTAATCATCAATGGATAAGAAACTTAGTGGACGTCCACTTAAGTTGACAGAAGTTTTGCTC